>VOPJ01010848.1:0-128041 GCA_014673585.1 Semibalanus balanoides
ATATTTTGCACCACAAGCGGCGTACATTGGACAACTTTCAGAGAAGTGAAACATTCCCTTTAAAGACCAGAAGGGCCCTTGTATGTTTAAAATAGCCCTGTGCATGTCAGAGGGGCCCCTGGACAAGCCAAAAGGGCCCCTGAGCGGGCAGACTTCAGAAGGCTTCCTGAACACATCGAATGGGCCCCTAGCCACCACATAGGGCCCCTAGGCAGGTCTTAAGGGCCCATGGGCAGGTCGGAGGGGCCCCTGAACAAGTCGGAGAAGCCCCTGAGCATGTCGGTAGGGCAAAAAAGCAGTCAGCGTAGTTCCTTACCATGACGAAAAGACCCCTTAGCAGGCTGGAAGGCCCCTAGCCAGACAAGAGGGCTCCTGAGAAGTTCAAAGGGCCCCTGTGCAGGTCAGAGGGGCCCCTGACCAGACCAAAAAGACTCCTGGGCGTGTCAGAAGGATCCATAAACATGCAAAATGGCCCTCTCTTAAGAATGAAGGGAGCAGACCTTTTCATCCGTTCTACTGGGCCCTTTCAACGCTCGGGAATGGGCCTTCTCGACGTGCCCCCCACCATGGGCGAAATCCTGGCTACGTGCCTGGTAGAGACCTCTTTGAGGCGCCGCCCCCGGACGAAATCCTGGCTACGAACCAGGTTCATGGGACTATCTGAGGGTCCGGAGGGNAGATATACGAACTGTAGATATCGAAGGCCACATTGCACACTGTGAGTTTCAAACTGTTTGGTTCACCACTGTGGCTTCGGCAAGATGTCAAACTTACAAAAACTTCGCATACACTTTGCACTGAATTGTAAATTAAATTGTTCTTTCTTGTCATCTTTGTGGGAAATATAGCCAAACAACACAGTGCAATTATTTTTCATTTGAAACGTAATGGCGTTGCCTAGCATGAACTGATAAATTATATCCCATATTAATTTATTTACTTTTAACGGTGTTTTAATAAAACTTGGACCAAATGCTAAGGTCTGGATTTGGAAGTACATTTTCTGATCAGATGTATCAAAGATATGCTGACCGAATTAAGTCACAACTATACCGGCTACTCGGAGTGCATCCCATGGTTCTCTGTAGACCATGATGTATGTTCCAAATCTTATATACGTGGATATTTACTTCTTACTTCACAAATGCCACACATTTGAACATGAACAAGTTTTTGCGTCATTACTGTTATCATACATTTGGTTACAGCAATCGTAACTCTATATTATATAACATATACATTATACATGGATATATATATATATATATATACACACATATATATATATATATATATATATATATATATATATATATATATATATATATATATATATGTATAATTCGTTAAAAACGACATCATACTTTGTTTGATTCAGCTTTTTAGTTTCATTTTCGAGACGTCTTACTGTGTTCCGCTGATCTGGAGTTAAAGGGACACTGCCACCTTAACATTAAATTTGAGTTGAGATAGCCATTTTGCGTGCTTAGCATTGCAATTATGTATGATATAAGTTAAAACAACCACTGAGGTCGAATCATAGAGAAATTCGAGTTTGGTTTTGACATCTGTAACATCCCCATGCCCAGTATTTTGAATGGGCCGTAGCCGATGTCGTAGTCTCTCTTTGTTAAATGTGTATTACAGATTCGACTTGTTTTACTTTGGCAATACATTAGCCAACACTAGTCATACCTTATTGCAGCGGGAATTTTTCTTTTTTCCACAAAATTTCTTCATATACGTCATCAGGACCAATCATTAAAACGCATTTCTCATGACATTAAGCAATGTTTGTGAGAAACAAATGTCATAATCGTGTTCAGCAGCAATTACTTCATATTTTGCACCACAAACGGCGTATATTTGATAACTTTTTGAAAGGTGGCAGTGTCCTTTAATTAAGGCAAATAAAGGTTGACCGAACTGATTGAAGTAATGAGGATAAAAGACAAAAAAAATGTTGTCCCATCTGGGTTTAAAACTTGTCGTCACATAGTAACTATATTTACATAAAGTTAAACCCAGATGGGGCAACAATGTGTTTTTTCTTTTATCCTCATTACTTCAATAATTGCTACGTTCGGTCAACTTTTATTTGCCTTAACTTCATATCAGCGGAACACAGTGAGACGTCTCGAAAACGAAACTAAAAAGCTGAATCAAACAAAGTATGCTGTCGTATTCAACGAATTATGTATACAAGAAAACCTGCACCCCAAATACTCTAATAAGTAATATATATATAATGATATATATATATATATATATATATATATATATATATATCACTACTTAATATATATGATTATAAGATTGATGAGACTAATTCAAATATCAAAAGTTTTATTCAGAAAAAGTAAACGCGTTCGATTATATCATCATCAGTACTATTTCTAAATCAAAATATATGAAAAACATTTTTTTTGACGACAGAAGACAGAAATACTTTTTTAAAAAAATATGAAACAACAAGTGTCGTACACTTTAATATCTTCGAAGTAAGATTGCAAACAGACGTCGCCTAACGTGTAAAGCCACCGTGTGTTAGGCATGGGATTCTCCCTATCAATATCCAATGCTGATTCAAAAATATTCTGTGACTCTTGCCATTCCTGTTTTCACAGCTACCGCATCTTTCCACTTTGGGAGTTGATGTTCACCTCCCAAAATTAGTAATCATTGGGTTATATTTGAATTAGTCTCATTCATTCTTATATCATCTGTCATTATGACTCTCAACAAGATAATATATATATATATAATATATATATATATAATATATATAATATATATATATTATATTATATATATATAATTATTCAATGTTGAATGTGGACAGATCAAATTGAAATGATAAAAAGATTAAACAACAAATTACCCAACGCAGTTATTCACTCTTCAGGTGCGATTAAATAAAAGAAGACATACGAATATTTACCTACACAGATCAATCCATTTTTCGTGCACAGCACGGACGTTCTCATATGTTATTCCCTCTATTAAAATGTTCATATTCTTTTCTTATTAGAGTGCGGCAACGGAAGCTAATCGGAAAAAAGCCGGTTGAAGTGATTGATGTATTTCCCTGTCGTGATATGAACACGAACATATATATATAATATATATATATAATGATATAATATATAATATATATATAATATAATAATATATATATATATATAATATATATATATATATATATATATATGTATATATCCCAACCTCCGCTGATCCACATATACAATAAGTGCAGTTGTCTTTACACTGACCACCACAGGCAGTACTCTAACTGAAACAACACCGGAAGAGGGAAGGCCAGCCTTGTTGTGCCGAACGCGCGCGCTGCGTGAAAGGAGACGAGCTAGTATGTTGAACTTTGGAAAGACAAATAATCGGAAAGGCGTGTTTACAGCGACGTACCATAAAAAACGAGACCAATGACCACGCCGCGGCTTTATTGCCTCGTTATTATCAGTCACGGTTTTTCTCCAGAAGATAGCGGCTACCCCGCTCACGTTACACTGCAAATTACTAGCGATTTAAAATATAAGCTTATAATCATGTATAAGCTTATATTTTAAATATATTTACTGGTAGGGCATAAGCGAACCACGATCAGCTGTAAATCATTTTTGTCGCCATGAACGATGCTATTGTTAACCCTCCGTTGACCGGGGTCTCCAGTCATTGGTCATTGACTGGCTGATTGATTATTTGCTCGCTCCGTTTTACATTCCGAACTAATGAATGATGGACGCATCGAGATTCAGAAGACGGCTGTTGAAAGCCTTCAACTAAACGCATTTAAAGCATGCTTGTGATTTTCAAATAAAGCTCACATTTAGAGTTGCAAAGCCAGACCTACGGAGCGCGATGTCTACTCCAGGGGACTGGATACCGGGTCTGAAATGTCCGGTTAGCTCTTGCGCTGTTTGATCATAATACATTAATTAACTAGGTATTCAACACGCATTGCATTTATTCAAGTGCACTTTGAGCGTATGAGCCAACGGACCCCGGGAAGTGGATTTTTTAAACTGTATTCAAGATCGTTATTTTAAAGGGACTGTCCCACCTTTTCAAAAGTTCTCAAATGTACGCCGCATGTGGTCCTAAATATTAAGAAATTTGCTGCCAAACACGATTATGAACATTATGTTTTCTCACTAACAGGCTTAATTTCATAAAAAATACGTTTTCATATTTTGGCTTATACTCATATGAATTATTTTTTGGGAATAGAAAGAAAACCTTCACGCTACTATATGTATGACTAGTGTATGGCGATACACAGCCAAAATGTAAAACAAAGTCGACTTTCACAAACATTGGGTAAAAGAGATGAGCACATCGATTAAAAACCCTAATGCTAATACACGATAGGTTCTTTGTTGGAGATGTCAAAACCAAAACTCAAATTATTTGTATTCGACCTCGGTGGTGTTTTAATTTATACCATACATATTAAAATTGCAAGCAAGGAAAATGGCTATTCTCAACTCAAAATCTAATGTAGTGGACAGTCCTTTAACGCGAGTAATGCCAGACATCCGACGAGCAGCCACCACAGCCGGCACACGGTGCCACCATGAGCGCGCCCGAGGCACCGAGACCCGCACGCCGCGGACCCCACCCGCGGCGCCCGCTGACGAGCGCAGAGGGGACGCTGATGGAACTGGGTAGATGTTGAGGGACGTTAACACGTCCAGAGGGGGAGCAGAAGAGACACTAGTGCACGCAGACCGGATGCTGAGAGGAGGTTGAAGAGTGCTTGGTGAAAGAGTTTGTCACACGTGGATGAATGTGAGCTATCTCTGATGAGACGTGCACTTGTTTTGTTTGCACAAATAGTGTTAGTCCACAAGCTCACCAGTTTGTGAACTACCGCCAACAATCACTGGAAGGGATACCTAAAAATATTAACAGCTGATGCCACACAAATGTGAATAGCGAAAATAGAAGCTTTGAGTGGACTGATGTATCAAAGATGCATCCATGTTCCAGGCGAATATTTTTACAATAATTTCCACTCGACTATATATTTGTACCAAGGAAGACAAGATCATCCAGTCAATGGGGAATTCCCCCAAGTAATCAAATGCCTTATTCGGGATCTTTAAATCTCTGATACTTATTGCTTATCAATTATTAAATATAAGAGGCTGGAATTGAGATAATTTCACATCACCATCATTTAGAGCAAAAGCTCTATCGTTATCAACTAAAAGTACATTTACTGTTGAGTAAATTTGTGTTCGAATAACATCATCGATTCTGAATTTCTGCTAAGATTTTTAATCGTCTCCACTGTGCTTTGGAAAGAATCGCCCATTTCTTAGCCCACTAGTCACTGGGGGGGGCGTTTTTTAGCCCCTCCCCCCTCCTGAGGTATATTAGGAATATCTCAAGAACAAATGCAGCTATCGACGCCAAAATTGTAGTATCTTTCCGAGCATCATTTCTACACATGTCAGCAAATTCAGAATTTTCGGGTTCTAATATGTCACAAGAAAATGACGTCATAGTGATGTTATTTCCGACAGAATGTCGCAGCCAGAATGAGGCCTTTACTACATTTTACAAATGTCTGACCACTCACCAGTTTTTTAAGCACATACAACTGCAAAAGAGTGCATTTCCTTTCTGGACGGAAACCCGTATAATCCCTTTAAACAAGAGCTAAGGACCACTTATGATTTTTAATTGCCATTAATTTCTTATCCAAAAAGCGCAAATAACAAAAAACAATCATTACTTTAATTACTTTTAAGAATCTAAAAACTGTTTACGATTTATACACACCACTACGTACATGGAAGCGTTTGCTCAATAACTGTAATCACAAGAAGGGAAGTCAATGATCAACCGTCACTGACGCTATTTGCAATTGATGAACGCCGATGCGCTTAACATTTGGTTCTGCTTACTGATCTAGCGCATCTGCCGCATTTAGTCGTTGCCATGGTAACCTAAACAACTCTTTTCCATTTGGTATCTCCGGAATCGGAGACCACATTATAAGAAAAAACCTTGGTCGGGAAAAACTTCATTCATTTGCTGAAATTCAAAATCCCTTCGAAAAGTAAACGAAAACTTTCCGGAGCAAAATCTTTCCTTCATTGTAAAAAATATTCCTTTCATGCTATTATTGAGCTTAAATTCAGGCATAAGGACTGTTTTCTGACATACAATTTGGGTAGAATGCGTTAAGCAAAATTTTCACTAATTTCCATAGTTGCACAAGCTGCCAATTAATTGATTTTGTATAAGTAGTGGTTGCGGACTCTCAACCTCATTGCGGAAGAAAAACTGAACTGTTGAACGGCGATTAATTGGGCGACTGGGCGCGAATTAAAAAAAATACTTCAAGTGCTTATGCAAATTCGGTTCTTTAACAATATCAAATTACTTGAGTGGACAGTGTCCCTAAATACTACACATGACATAATTCACATAACAGCCTCTAATGAACATAAACTATCAAACCGCGTCATAAGATTGTAAATGATTTGTAGCTGCGCCCCACTTCATCGGATGGCTCCATGTGTTCCTAATGCAAGACAAACTCAGCATATCGCTGCACGCTAGCTGTATTCTGTTTCGTACGCCACGGTTATCTGCGAAAACAAACACACTTCATGCAAATGTCGAGAGCCGCTTCCAGACACCAACAAAAACCGGTTCCAGATTACGAACAACCTCACAGATAGCAACGGCCTCTTCAACACCAACAGCCGTTTCCAGACACCAACATACATCATATTACTTTAAATATTATAAATCACTGGCGTCCCACAAGGGTCACGCCACAGTCACGCCACAGGTCATGCTCCTGATCTATCCTGGCTTACATATGCCAAGAGCAAGACGGCCAAACAACATCAAATGCAAACTTAATCACGAGAGATTCTGCCTCCTGTCTTACACATTTAAGCTTCACAGCAGTGGTTCACAGCAGAGTTAACCTTCATATTACAGCCCGTCAGCCCTGTCTAAACGCCTTTACCCGAAAAACATGGCGACTCGCCCAAAAATAGGTGGCCTTTCAAAACATAAACAAAACAAGTTGCATGAATATCGAACACACCGCTATCAACAATGGTTCAGTCCGTAAGCCAGGTCACATGCTGCATCTATTGAGAATAAACGCAACATACGAACAAAATACAATCGAAATTCTATTAGGATGACGCCTCATCGGCCAAAACAACTGCCTGAGGAATGGACGAAATGGCTACTGGTTAATCAAGGACAGGCATTCAGCACCCACCCCCTTTTGACGTTCCCCGGACTTCAAAAAATATTTTCTTCTTCTGACCAATTAACTTTACTTCTACGGCCTTGCTTATCCTTCCGATAATCTTGATAAAGTTTTGGTGACCGGCCTGTCTGAAGGTCGCCGCGCGCGGACTCGGACGGAGCGCACACGCCCGTCGGTGCTCCGGTAAGCCTCCTCCACTAGCCCCAGAGGCCATACACCGCGCGGCACAGTGTCGTCGACCATCAGCACGACATCCCCTGTCTTTAAATTGGACCGACCTCGAGTGGTTGGGGCCACTTCTAACTTGTAAGAGTGGGAAAGATTTCAGTCTCCACCGGCGCCAAAACTGTTCCGCGAGTAGCCATGCTTGCCGCCAGGCTTCTTGCAGCTGGTCACAGGTGAGACTGTCCAACTGAGGGCGGAACAGGACGCATCTCAGGAGGAGGAGGTGGTTCGGTGTCAGTGGTGGATCGTCACGAACGTCGGCTGAGACGGGCGTCAGGGGCCGGTTGTTGATGATCGCTTCCACCTCGCAGAGGAGCGTCTGCAGCGTATCGTCAGAAAAAGACTGATGCGTCAGAAGGCTGTTGGTATCTTTCTGAAGTCGAATCTGACGCTCTCAACTCCTCCGGACGTGGAGGCTGCGGAGGGTTGAAGCGCCAACGATACCCGACACGGAGCGCCGCCTCTGTATGCTGTCTTCGTGTTCTTCGGGTAGGCGAGCTCCTGGCTCAGTACCTTTTCTGCACGACACAAATTGGTCCGCCTGATTCGGACGCGGAAGGGTGCGCACTCCCACCTGGCGCGCGATGAATGCCGCAGCGCAATAGGAAGGATCCGTGAAGGCTGTCCCGCACCCTCGATATGGACAGCTCTGATGGCTCAAGCAAGTGAACACCACCCCGTATTTCTTGACAACGGGCATGATCGGCCCCACACAACCCGGCCCCCCCACGCTCCCTTCACGCCCATAACCGACCCCGAACAGTACCGTCCACACCCTCCGTATGAAGTGAGACCCCGCGCGCATCCGCTACTCATCCCTCCCGCACGGCCCCACCGGGCGTCTCGCGCTCCTCCATGGTCCACACACCCTCTCGCCCCTCTCTCCCTGGATCTCCGGCTGCTGCTGATGTCATCTTCTTGCGCTGATGCACGCGGGCTGATGCACCTCGCCGCACCGGTATGCCGCGTTATCCCGCCGGGAAGATCACAGTGCTCTTGCCCACCACTCAGGCTCCCTGCAGGACCCGCTGCATGTCTTACCTTGCCTCGCGTCGCTCCGCACCACCCCTTCATTCGTGAGCAGCCCTGTGTGAGTACGCTCCCCCGACGGGGGTCACGTCGGTAGGCGCGACCCCAGCCGGGCTACCCCCTCGCTGTCGCCGCCCGAACGGGGCACAGCGATGTCCTTGCACGCACAGCCACACAGACACCCGGCAGGCCCATCCTTCCGCCATCCAGCAGAGGGGTCCACAGGGAAAACCGCCCCAAGCGTGAGTCGAGCTGCGACCCTCGGCCGAACGCCCCAGTCCTCAGCTCAGACAGTTGCTCTTGGGCAACGTGCCGGACTCGCTACATTCCCTCAGGATCAGGCCTCGGTCTGCGTCCAGATCGCGTTCAGAGAGAGATAAATCGGATTATTGGTCCTCGAGAGCTCGATGGCGAGACCCATCCTTCTCTCCATAAGTGCTGATCACAGCCGCACGGAGCAGGCAACGGCTTCTGACTAAGCGGCCTCAAGAGGAGTAGTGACGAAGCGCGAGGTCTCTAGCGGCTGTGACCCCACCTCAGGGTTGAAACACACTCGGTCACCGTTCTTCGAGTCACCCGGCCGGTGCTCGTGTCCTCTTCCACCGGCTCCCATTGACGGCGCTCAGTTCCGTCTGGGAGCTGGCTGCAGCGACGCTCGCCGTGAAGTGCAACTTGGATCTCGTGAGAGCCCTGGATGTAGAACCTGACATCTACTTCTGGACGGACAGCACAACGGTACTCAAGTACATCAAGAACGAGAAGACGAAGTCACGTGTTTGTTGCGAACCGCTCGCCATCATCCACGTATGGTATCAAACCATTTGACAGTGGGGGCGGTAATGTACCCGAGTGAATCGACATCCTGCAGACATGCGGTATCACCGTGAATTGACCTCGTCTGTTCCAGCGGATCTCTGGCAAGAACGGACCACTTCCTGCGGAGCACGGTGAGTAAGTGGGCCTGAGGGCTCCAGAGGAGAGGCAGATGGACTGCGTATTGATCCTGAAGTGAAGGCCGTCGCCTCGGCCGCGACGGTTCTGAGGGTCACGCCGATAGAGGACCTCGCGCGTCACTACTCCTCTTGGAGCCGACTTAGTCAGAGCCGTGCTCGTGCTCCCGTCGGGCTGATCAGATCATGGACAAGAAGGAGGCTCGCCAGTTCCGAGCTGCTCGAGCCGATCCGAGTTTATCTCCTGCTGACGGATCTGGAGGCAGCCGAGATGCTGGGTCATCCTGAGGGAGTAACAGTTCGGCACTTTCAGGAGCGGCCTGTCTGAGCTGAGAGGGCTGGTGGCCAAAGTCGCGCTCGAGCTCGTGGCGCGTCTGGACCCTGGCTGAACCGGAGAGGTGCTCCGGGTCGGTGGTCGTCTCCGGAACAGCGCTTCCCCGTTGAATCGAGTTCCCGGTCTAAACGGGACTGACCCGTGGTGGATTACTCATACAGCTGCTTCACGAAAAGGCTGGGCCACGAGGTGAAGACAGTCACGTCTGGCAGACCTGAGGGCAAGGCACTGGATCGTGGGCGCTAACGCGGCCGTGCGGCGATGCATCAGCCGCTGCATCAGCTGCAAGAAGAGACAGCAGCAGCCGGAGAGCCAGAAGATGGCAGATTTACCAGAGGACCGAACGCGCGTGGGAGAGACAGCCTTCACTCATACCGGTGTGGACTACTTTGGGCCGTTTTATGTGAAACGCGGCCGATCACTGGTCAAGAAATACGGGGTGGTGTTCACTTGCTTAGCCATCAGAGCTGTCCATATCGAGGTTGCGGACAGCCTGTCCACGGATTCCTTCCTATGTGCGCTGCGGCGATTCATCGCGCGCCGAGGTGGAGTGCGCACCCTCCGGTCCGATCAGGGGACCAATTTTGTCGGTGCAGAAAAGGTACTGAGCCAGGAGCTCGCCTACCTGAAGGAACACGAAGACAGCATACGAGAGGCGGCGCTCCGTGTCGGTATCGTTTGGCGCTTCAACCCTCCGCATGCCTCCCACTTCGGAGGAGTGTGGGAGCGTCAGATTCGAACTATCAGAAAGATACTCAACAGCCTTCTGACGCATCAGTCTTTTTCTGACGATACGCTGCAGACGCTCCTCTGCGAGGTGGAAGCGATCATCAACAACCGGCCCCTGACGCCCGTCTCAGCCGACGTTCGTGACGATCCACCACTGACACCGAACCACCTCCTCCTCCTGAGATGCGTCCTGTTCCCGCCCTCAGTTACAGTCTCAACCTGTGACCACCGCAGAAGCTGGCGGCAAGCCGGCTACCTCGCGGAACAGTTTTGGCGCCGGTGGAGGACTGAATATCTCCCACTCTTACAAGTTAGAAGTGGCCCAACCACTCGAGGTCGGTCCAATTTAAAGACAGGGGATGTCGTGCTGATGGTCGACGACACTGTGCCGCGCGGTGTATGGCCTCTGGGGCTAGTGGAGGAGGCTTACCGGAGCACCGACGGGCGTGTGCGCTCCGTCCGAGTCCGCGCTCGCGGCGCGACCTTCGACAGGCCGGTCACCAAACTTATCAAGATTATCGGAGGATAAGCAAGGCGTAGAAGTAAGAAGTATTGGTCAGAAGAAAATATTTTTTGAAGTCCGGGGACGTCAAAAGGGGGGTGGTGTGAATGCCTTTCCCTTGATTCCCAGCCATTTCCGTCCATTCCTGCAGGGCTCGTGTGTTTTGGGCCGATCGAGGCGTCATCTATAAAATTTCGATTTATGTTGGTTCCTTATGTTGCGTTTAGTGCTCAATAGATGGCAGGCCTGTAACCTTGGTTTACGGACCTGATGCATTGTTGATAGCGGTGTGTTCGAATTAATGCAACCTTGTTTTGTTTATAGTTTGAAGGCCACCTCTATTTTTGGGCGATCGCCATGTTTTTCTCGGCTAAAGGCGTTTAGACACGGGCTGAACGGGCTGTGAAATATGAAGAGTTACTCTGCTGTGAACCACTGCACTGCTGTGAAGCTTAAATGTGTAAGACGGAAGGCAGAATCTTGGTGAGTTAAGTTTGCATTTGATGTTGTTGGCCGTTTTGTCTTGGCATATGTAAGCCAGGATCAGCATCAGAATCAGTAGCAGTGACCTGTGGTGTGACCTGTGGCGTGGCCTGTGGCGCCAGTGAGCAGTGACCTGTGGTGATCTCAGTGAGCTGTGACCTGTGGCGCCAATGACTAAGGTAATGTTGGTATCTGGATGCGGTTGTCGGTATCTGGAAGCGGCTTTTTGGTGTCTGGAAGCGGCTGTAGACATTTGCATGAAGTGTGTTTGTTTTCGCAGATACCGTTGGCGTACAGAAACAGAATACAGCTAACGCGTGGCCAGAGATATCTGAGTTTGTCTTGCATAGGAACATGGAGCCATCCGATGAAGTGGGGCGCAGCTACAGTGGTGGTGGTGACGGTCGCTCCGGCTGGTCCCGTTTCTCGAAGTCCGATAGAGTGTATAGGGACGGTTTTGTACATTTCCACTCCGGTGGCCGGGTGACGTCATCGGCCACGTACTCGTTCAGCGACAGGACTTTGGGATGCACACGTTGCCCTGATCTTCTTGGACTCCTCGCCCAGAAAGACATAGCGGTTTAGCTGCAGTATCAGCGTCCTTGGTAGCTGGCTGATTTTGGTGGTAACGCGACACTCGTCGTGACGGCAGTGCTGGCAGAGCAACTCGCGCCGGTCGGGTCGCATGCTGAGCCGCAGAGCGTCCTGCAGGGTGGGCGCATCGCGCCTGACGGTGCGCGGCACGCTCACGAACCCAAGCTGATGTTCTCCTGACGCTTCAGCACCGTCTCGTGACACTTGGTACACATGTAGCTCTCGATGAGCTGACATGCTTTTTACTAAGCCGATATTTTGCCAACTCTAATCGCTCCAGACTTGTGAAAGCTTGAGTGAAATATTTTGATAACGCCGAAGAATAATTTGTCAGAACAGGTTTACATTATAACTTTAGTTATTTAAGTGATATATTTTGTCATACGAACACGTTTTGGGTGGATATTGGGTCCAGAAAAAAATGCGCTTTAACAGCTGTATAATCTTAATCGCTCAGCTCCATCAGTTTGAAAAGTTATGGCGGTGTAAATGAATATATTTTCGAGATTCGACAATGTTAATGCTACAGTGGATTTTAGCACCTAAATATTGGGCTTAAAAACTTTATTTTCCATATGCAATTGAGAGACAGGTACCTTTGGCCTTAAAGATATGTTGGGTTCTATCGTGTATGTCGCATAGTTTCCAACACTAATTAACGTGAAAATCCGGGGTAGAAACCGTGATTTTTTTCGCTGGTGCAGGCCATTAATTTTGAAACGCTGCCACGCGCTTTGCTCGCCGACTGACATGATTGCATTCGCACCGTTCGAATTCTCTACACGTCTGCGTTTGTCGCATGCCGATCCGACACTTGGTTGCCGATATATGGACCTGGAATTGCATCCATTTTTGCGATTTTTCGCATTTCGCGCTTTCTTTTTTACGTGTTAAAGACATGGCAGAAAAAGCCGTTCTCTCATCACGTGCCACGCGCTCGTTATGCACCCTACGAACACCGTTTTTTGACAGTGCACGTCGTTGACATGTCGCCTAGATAGTGTGAAAATTTAGCCAACCTGATTGCAATAGTTTAGGCTGCACAGCTGAGCAAAAAAAGGCAAATCGGCCACAGACAGACAGACAGATAGACAGACAGACGCACCTTAAACAAATAGTATAGTAGATAGCAATATCATATTTTTGACTTACATATAGCTCCCTAATGTTTGTTAACCGATAAGTGATTTTTCCCGAAAACACGATTTTTTTTCCCCGAAAGAGTGCATTTTAAGGCTTAAATACCAACATAAGGTGACCGGTCCAAATACACGGAGAAAAAATTGGGTGCCCTTTTGTCACAAAAAGATGCCCCCACGGAGGCCGGAGAGATCCACCAGTGGCTGCCCCCCCCCCACACTTTTCAAAACGTTCCTACGCCTATGGGCAACGGCTTGGCAAATTTGGTGCAAATTCTGTGCGGTTAGCAACCGCTTAATCGCCACGTTTCCACAATTCAGAGGCTCTGCACTCATACTATGCATACTCTACACGTGCGCACGTGCACAGGGCACACCTCTATTATACATCTCAAGATCGGCTGAGCCGATTGTGTTCAAATTTGATGTGTGTTTAAGGACCTATCAGCCACCAGTTCTCCACAAGTCAGGGGCACGGGTGGAGATCCCTATTCAAATGGTGGGGCAACTGCCCCACCAACTTTGTGTTTTGCCACACCAGCTTTTGTTAGATTTTAAGACTTCCTGGCTTTAAAATTGTCGTTTTTCGCCTCAACCATGCCAAAAAGCCAGCCAATATGACATATTGCCCCACCAAAAAGCTCCACCCATGGTCAGGGGTGGGGTGCCCCTGCACGTATGCACGTGCACACCACCCGTATTTCATATCTCAGGAACATCTGAGCTGATTGTGTTCAAATTTGGTGTGTGGTTCGGGACCTCTCAGCCGCCACTTTCCCACTAGCCAGGGGTGGGTGCCTCTGCACGTGTGCATCGCTTTGTATATCATAAGCTACTTGCCCGATCGAGTTGAAATTCACCATAGGTACCTGTATTTCCTTCGCGCTCGCCTGGTCGTCGCCACCTATATGGTGCCTTACTGGTAAGCTATGCTTATTGAACAGGTATCACAAAATACCTACATATTGCTGATTGTAATGCGAAAAATCGTCGGGAACTTATGCAAGATACTAGAATGTCAGTACATTCGCTTCCTTCACAAAAAACGGTACATTTCGAGCTGAAACACTCTATATCAGTGCACCATTATAGTTATTGTATATATTGGTAGGCATATCTGACCCTGCAGTTCCCATTAAACCTACTCATAGTCCCATAGCGTTCGAACTCATCGTTATTGTATGTGCAGCTTTGATTCTTAGCAATGGTTCCACGTTTTATGCGCTGAAAGCACTGCTTCCATTTTGCAGTCACGGTCGCTCTCATGCTAATGGAATAGAGATAGACGTTACATTAGCTTGCTCTATCGCTAAATATAATTTCATAGCAGCACTATTAACGCCTGCTAAGATGCTATCCCGCCTAACACGTTAAGCGGTACAGTATACCTATCATAGACGTAGTGCGGGATAGCATCAATTCAGGCGTTAATGGTGCTGCCATCTATCCATCAATAGGGCAAGCTCGAGCATATCTCCGTGTGCAATAAGCTCGAGCATAATCTCCGTGTGCAAAATAAGTGCATGTTACGCAAGCCCAGAGGAAATTGTTTGAAATTAAAGCAACGTCCTACACACATAAGAGGGAACTATCCGCTGAAGCGTGTAAGCAATGCTAATGCATTTTTAGTGCGTAGGTCCTAGTTTCAACATGGCATCCGACATATTCCGAATGGAAGACACATTGTCGTTATAGTGTCACACACGGGGTGCAATAAAAACGTGATTACACTAGGACATGTAGTTACCGATGTCATCAGTAGCACTGCATGCTAACCTGATGTTTTAGTGCTGTTGTGACAATGCATGTTGTCTCATTGCATATGATACCTAATTTATGCATAGGTAGTCCAGACATGTGTCTGGATCCAGGATCCAGCTGAGATCTGGATCTCTGTGTCCTATCTCCCGTGATCCACATGGGACACCAGATCCAGGTAAACAATAAGCCAAATGGATCCACAAAGATCCCAGATCCTGATATATTTTATACCGAGGGGATCCACTAGGATCCCAGATCCAGCGCATCGGGATCCTGGCAGGACCTTTTTTAATATGTTAACTGGGGGGATTCGGCCCCCCGCAGTGAACTTTGAAATCCCCTCCAGTGGTCGTAAAAACTCCCCTGTAGTTGACAGAAGAAGAAAAATCGTTTTCTCAACGTTTTTTCACGTTTACGACCCGACGCCACTGGCGGATCCAGGGCATCAAGTGGCCTGTGGCCTGTTGCCCTCCCCCCCCCCTCCACGATCAAACCTCACAAGAAAAAGTGATCAGTAATAATGCATAATGACTGCCTCTGTGCCATAAATAAAAGTTTCGATGGAAACGAATAGTAGGTCATTGCTTGTCTTTGAGACGAGCAACGACCTGTTTCTGAATGCCTCTCAATCACTCACGAAGGGACAGGGTGTATGGTCTAACAACATACCCGAAATCTCCGATTGTAATATTTGTGTGGCGTAATTCCTTTTTGTATTTAATCTATGTGATAGTATAATCAGCCACTCCGCATCATGTCTTTTCGCGGATCCCACATGAGTCCCTGAACAAGTCGGAAAGGCGTTGAAAAGTTCGGAGTGGCCCCTAGACGATCGGAAGGGACCCTGGGCCTTTGAACAGCAAGTATGCAGTTGTGCAGAATTTTCACACCGCCCCGTGGCGCAATTTAACTACAAATTATATTATATACTGGTAAAAAATCGTGCCATTTCTCAGCGCATTCATGTGTTATGTCGCTGCTTTCCCGTATCATTGGGTCAAAAGAGTTCACTAACACTTTTTTACCACATTTTTTTAACGCACAGCATTTGTAGAGGCCTGCACCTTACACAATGCAACGCATTGATGATACCAGGCTTGGCTCCAATGACAGTCTGGTTCCAATTAAAAATGCCGTTTTTCACGACCTAAAATTAACATTTTCGCGCCGCTTCGCGATGTCACATCGGTGGTCATCGTCATATCTAAGCCATCGTCACCGTCTTCGGTACGTCGTAACGCTGAATTGAATGAACAGTATTTTTAGCCTCTTTTTCTCTACAAGGCAAAAATCACACACACCACCTATATTTCTGGGTTTTATCAGGCAAGCACGTAACAATTTCGCGACGCTTCGTGGCGCTAAATGACTTATTTGCCTACTATAACAGAGATATTCATATTACAAATACATGAAGAAAAAATAGGGAATATTTGTCCGTCTATCAGTCGACCCCCAGTCCCCACTTACAAGTTATCGGAAACACCCATTCGAGTTAGCATGATATAAACGTTATTGTTAGAACTAACAATACTTTCCGTAGGCACATACACATTACGGTGATTGTTAGAACTAACAAACTTCCGTAGCATATACACATTTTACATATAAGTAACAACTTTGTTACTTATATGTGTAATGTGTATATGCTACGGAATATCGAGTTTGCTTTTTTTCCGAAAAAAAAACAACAACAATATGCTCAAATTAATAAAATAACGTGACCGGACCAAATCCACGAAAAAAAAATAGAGAATGTACCTTTTGCCACAAAAAGATGACCCCTTCGTCCTAACAGAAATGTTGGATCTAGCAGTGCCTGACGCCACGCCACCCCCTCCCCAATCAACGAATATTCACTGACAAAATTGAGCAAAACTGTTGCCCCAAACTCGAAGCCCAGCTCCCTCAGCGGAAATCCTCCCCAGTTGAAATTCCTTAGAAAAGACCCTGGATCCTGGCACGCTGGTAGGTACACCTATCTTTATCTAGCTTATTTATAATATTGGAAAATTAATTGCAATATCTATGTTTTGCTAACAGGTACAACTTACAAGTTAATTTACAGGTACTGATTATCTACATAGTACGTACTTTAACGTAAAACAGAGACATAAAATTGGAATGTCAGTCCCTGGTTCAAGAACTAAGGCTTGCTTTATATTATAGATCCACTGATATTCCAGATTTTACAACATTTTACACCGAGGGATCCAGAAAGATCCCAGATCTTCATGCATTTTACGCAGAGGGATTCACTAGGATCCAATATCTGTATGCATTTTATACCGAGGTACAAGTAACAAGGGCGTAGCCAGGGGGCAAGGGGGTCAATCACCCCCCCCCCCTGGAGGCCAGACGGCCCCTCTGGCGAACAAGCGAGGCCCCCCTGGGGCCGAAGGTCCTAGTGTTATGGTTGGTGTCAGGTTCCCGCAAAATGCCTTACGTGGCATAAAAGGACGTCCTCAAACCTGAAAAAGTTGCAACACGAATAAACCAGTAAGACGCCTTAAACGGCGAAGGACGAGCGAGTTCCGAAATAAATACCGCGTCAATTTAATACCCGTCCACGGAGGTTCGTCTTTGGCAAAGCATGCTTTTTGAATTAATTTTTTCGCTGTGTGTTGTTTTTTGCCTTCGCAAATAGATTCGAAACTAAATCGATACTTTGAACTAAATAGGTTTTTTGCAGCGGTTGATTTTAAATTTGCAATTATAGAGCTTCATGTTTGTAGGCAAAAATTGTTTTGGGTGGGTGATTAGATGGATTTGATTGGCGCTTTTACAGCTGCAATCCTTGTGTATCGTTAGCACACCTTTGGTTTTGATAGCTAACGGCGTTGTAATGAGGAAATGTTATAGAATCGTCAATAAAATAGTTACAGTCAGAAATTTTAACAGCGAAATACTGTATTAAAACCTCAATTTTTGCATGCATTTTAGAGATGGTACATTGGTCTACAGATTAGTGTTTGTTTCATCTTTTCACGTCACATAGGTGCTGAGCACTGATTTAAACTGTGAAGACGTCATACAACTATGAATTTGCGCTTGTATAGCCAGTAACTTTTCACGTACCACGCGCCGCTGATCAACACATAGTGCATTCGCCGGGCGGATCGTTTCTCTACGCATCTGTGTTTGACCCGTGTCTTTGCGACTTTTGGTTGCCGAGATATAGGTCCGGTAATTGCACGATGTTTTGCAGGTAATTTTGCCTGGATCGGGAAAGATAAAAACAGGGGTGCACGTGCGGGTCACGTGCAGTGTGACTCAAGTTTTGACCTGAGCAACATTGCCTTTCAGTGTGTGTGGTTCTTCCGCCTCACACAAAATTTTAGCTTTATAAGGTCCATGCTGTTTTCCAGCTATCAGCAAGATATACTTTCTGACACCCTGGCGGCCTGTCACGCCCTGCTCGACCCATTACATGATAAAAACATGGTAATAATCATAAAACAGTAATTGCATGGGGCTAATCAGAATGGGCGAAACGCTTGTCATCGGAATGCGGGCATTCAAAAGATATAAGCTTCTGACCAAGCGGTCGCGGTCTGGCGGGCCCGGGCCGGGCCCGGCCGGGTCGGGTCCGACCGCTTATCATCTGAAGAAAAATCCGGTATTCAATGAGGACTCGCTCCGCGCTTCGCGCTCGCTCGTAATGAGGACTCAATCCGCGCTCGCTCGTAATAACAACATTTGCTTGTCTGTTAATCTACCGATACACACCAAAAACCCGATATCGGCCCGCGAGGTGGCACTCTCTCTTTAATAACATTACTGTCGTGACTCCTGAACCGACTGATAGATAACTGTTCTCAATAATATTTCGACACTTAATTAATTAAATGATAAGCGCCTTTGGCGCTCGCTTCGCTGAGCAAGAAAAACTATAATTGATATATGTTTAAAATAAAACAATGCATCATAAGTCTAAGAATGTTTTATCATTGGCACAAGCGTTTGGCAAATGGTTTTCAGCTCTCAGAGAATCAATGGTCCAAAGCTTTCGGGCCCGCTGAGTATTTCCACATTAATAACATTATACCAGGCTTTTTTCATTCAGTTTCCATAACGGAGGTAGACATATGATAAAATAAATACCACAATAAGGCCGAAATAATGTATTTAGGTACGTTCGAAGGTTGTTAGATTTGTCATCCTCGACCTTTGGCTTCGGGCGGGAAATACTACAACGAATTTGGCCCTAAATACATGTTGTATTGGACCACGTGCATACAAGTGCGGGTATTTATATGTCCGCATATTTAAGAAAACCCTTGCTGGATTTTCCGCCGCCAAGTAGCTTGCCCAAGGGAAGCGGGTCCTTTTAGCGCTTGCTTCGATCGCAAAATTGCAAAATATATATATATTATATATATATATTATATATATATATATAATATATATAATACTTATACATATATATGTCGATAATCTTAATTTATCCAAATTTTGAATGAATGGATTTCAGAAAGGTCGGCTCATCGTTAAGCAATAGCTTTGTTTCGCAGGCCCTGACCCCCCGCCGACCAAGCATTCCCCAGGCGTCCGGCAATTTAGAGCGAGAGTTTGCTGTGTCCTAAGATTGGAAGGATTTTGGGTGTTACGTGACGTGACCCTGGCCTACAAGCAGGGGGTCGCCACAGGGGGGAGGAGGGGGACACCGTCCCCCCAGCCGTTAGGCTGGGGGGAGATTAATCCCCTCCGTTTTTTTGGACAGTCTCGCCCAGGCTTATGCTGCCCACTTCACCTCGGTGCATTTTTTCAACATCGTGCGTAGGAACGCAATGTGCTCGGCTTTTCACCCTTTTTCTATATTTATATATATTTCCTTTTGAAGGTTTGGCAGCTTTCACGTTTCGCCCGGAGCCAAGAACATGAGGCTCGCGGCGCGAATGGCGTCTGTTGGTTGTTACGGCCACCTCTTCTGTGTACCCGTTCCTAATAAAATATTGTCTGTCTGTCTCTCGTGCCCTGTCCATGGCGTCGGAGGCCGGGGGGAAGGGGGGCGCCGTCCCGTTATTAGGGGGGGCGTCCAAGGAAGTTGATGCTTTTCTCTTGAATTCGGGCCAAAGGAAATTGAACATAACTTATTTTCGGTCACATAAGAGGTCACTTTTTTAACCGCACTATCGAGGGGCGCTAGCCGTTTTTCGAGAACAGGTGCATCCGGTCGGGGGTGGGCCATCAAGGGGCGCCCGTCCCATATTCGACGTATTGCGATGGTTCAATTGTTTCGTTCTTCTTGGTTGGTAATGTTGTCTTCTGATTAACTTTTTAGGTCTATTGCAGGCCATGGAAGAGCCCATTTCCAGGCTGAGGGGCTTAAGGAGATGTTCTTCCCTCTTGGTCCACAGGTCTCTCTTGATAGACTAAGAGGGTCTTTTTATTGGTGTTAAAGGGCTTTGGATCAGCTTCGGCTTTAGCCAGAATTTTTGGACCGGGCTTGATTCCAAGGCGGATCCAGGGGGGGGAGGGCGGCAAATGGGGCCATGCCCCCCCCCAGAACCACCCAAAATCGTCTTTGACACTTCTGAGTTTTGTCGTAAAACTAAGCAACTTTTACTAGAGAAAGTTTTGTTTTAAATCAGTTATTGTACAATAGTAAGCGAAATCCGATGAGTTTTTCAGGAATTATCGCGATAATTTTGGAATTGCCAAAACTGTCAAAATAACAACTTTCCTGGATCCGCGTGCTTGAATCTATACTCTAATTAGGGGCCCTTAGGCGCTGAAGAGCCAGGTCCCAAACGGAGATGCGGGCCAATGGTCCTGACTGTGGGGGGGGGGGGGGGGGGGCAGCAGGGAACTCGGCCCCACACTCGTAAAAGTGTAGGGCTTCCCACCGCTGCTCGTGATTAGGGTATTGGCTGGGCGGAGCATTATTTTCCAAGAGAGTGTTTGTCAATCGCTTCCGGAATGCGAGGGCAAAAGTTTTTAGACGACCAAATTTGATGCATCTGTGATTTAGCTTTGTAAAACAGAAAAGGAGCAAAGAATGGCGGAACCCTTATATTTCCATGAAATTTGATGTCCAATAGGAGTTTCATGTGTAGATTAACTTGATAAATTCTTGTTTACCCCTACATATGAAATAGTTTGTTGTCTAGACTAGAACGCCAGTGAGTTCGCCAGCGATATATTCGAGATTGGCGAAGCCCCTTTAAAATTGCCTTGAAAACATCGCTGTTCAATAGAGATGAGCACGGTGAAATTAACATGGTGAAATCTGACTCACCCTACACATGATAGCTGTGCGTTTAGCCGTCAATAGAGTTCGCTAGCGACAGATTCGAGATTTGGCACACCCCTTATATTTCCATAAAAATCAGTATCCAGAAAAGGCGTGGATTAACATAGTGAAATTCGTTTACCCTACATGTGATAGCTTCGCGTCTAGACTCCAAGTGACAGATTCGAGATTTGGCGGAACCTCTTAGATTCCCATGAAAATTGATGTCTTATGTGGAGTTTCAAGCGTAAATTAACACCGTGAAATCCTGTTTTACCCGGCATATTGATTGTTTGGCGTCTAGCCGCCAATAGAGTTCGCCAGCGAGAGATTGACTTGAAAATATGGACTTATAATTCCGTCCCCACTGGCGGATCCAGGGGGCAACCAGGAAATGCCCCCTCACCACAGCCTGGAAGGAGGGCCAACATGTCTTTTGGACCCCAAAACGTCAACAATTAATCGTAAAAATTGTTTTTGCAGCAGTCAAAATCCATCTATCAACATTGAAAAAATGAAAAAATTCGCGCCGCTTCGTGGCATGACACGAATCTTGTTGTTTATGCAAATTTAGAAAAATGAAGAAATGTAATCCATTAAGTGTAATGGCAGGGCCTTTCTTTGGAGTCATTGCTGCCCCAGGGCCCGTCCCCTTCATACAACTTTTTAGGCAGACATGTTAGATAGTATTAAAAATGTCGCGCCGCTTCGCGGCGCTAAATAATTTAAGTAGGTACCTACTATAACATGAAATCCATATTGGAATGCTGCAAAGACGCCTTTTTCGTCATTTCAGCCGATTTCGGCGACACCCCCGCGAGTTGGTTTGAGATAAACTTATCTAGTATGTTTTTTGTTCATTCCGGTAAGATGTATGACTACAAGTTGCGCTTTTGCGTTAAAGAAGCTACTATACCAAAAAAGTGGACCGGCCATCGTGGAAGAAAAAAAAATGAGTACCCTTTTGCAAAAAAATGACCCCAAAACCGACGGCCTGGATCCGCGTGCGTCCCCAACTATGTGTGGCGGCCCCTGCTGATATAATATTTCTCTTTTGCCACATTGAATGCTATTTTTCCACTCTTTTTCCACTTTTGAGATTATTTTTCACTTATCTTTTTTAAATATGTAAGTCTGAAAATTGATCAAGTTTTTGTCCGTCCCAGTGCAAAATGGGTAAATTCTTGAAAAAGTTTCTTTTTTAGGTAGAATTTAGTCGACTGTTTTTCCTGATTTTCATTCTGAATTTTCCACTCTGCACCCTGGCTTTAAAGCAATCATAGGACACCGAGAGTTTTACGTGTCCAACATACTTGGACAGTTTACGTATATGCTGCTGTTCAGAAATCCACCAATTGTGTGTCTGCCTTACAATCCGTCTCGTCCCGTTTCGTTCCAGTTCGTATCCCTGTCCCGTCCCTGTCTCGTTCCCATCCCTGTCCCGCTTCCGTCTCTGTCCTGTTCCCGTCTTTGTCCCGTTACCGTCACTGTCCCGTCATTGTCCCTGTATTGTTCCCGTCACTGTTCCATTTCCGTCCCTGTCCCGTTCCCGTCTGTCCTGTTTCCGTCTCTGTCCTGTTCCCGTCTCTGTCCTGTTCCCGTCTTTGTCCCGTTACCGTCACTGTCCCGTTCCAATCCTTGTCTTGCCCCGTCCTCGTCCCGTTTCCATTCCGTGCTCGTCCAGTTTACGTCCCGTGCTCGTCCCGTCCCCGTTGCCGTCCCTATGTGCTGCTGTTCCGAACTCCACACCAATTTTGTGTGCTTTAGATTCCGTCCCGTCCCGTTCTCACTCCCGTTAATGTCTCGTTCCTGTCCCTGTCTCGTTCCCGTCCCTGTCCTGTTCCCGTCCCTGTCCTGTTCCCGTCACTGTCCCGTTCATATTCCCGTCCTTGTCCCCATTATCGTTACCGTCCCTGTCCCGTTCCCGTCCATGTCTCGTTCCCGTCCCTGTCCCGTTCCCGTCCATGTCTCGTTCCCGTCCCTGTCCCGTTCCCGTCCCTGTCCCGTTCCCGTCCCTGTCCCGTTCCCGTCCATGTCTCGTTCCCGTTACAGACGCGAACGCGCTACGTTACAGACGCTACGCATGATCGCGCTATTCCTCGTCTATGGAAGACCTTTATGGCGTTATTTCACTATGTACCGGAACGGTCGCAGCGCCTCTGATGGCAGAGTTTGGCAGTGACATGTCCCATTGAACACAAGCGTCTTTAAATATTTCTAGTACAATCCACTTAGCAACCCACATTAATCAGGAGGCAAGATAATTATCTTGAGATACAATATTTTACACGTGCTAAGACTTTGGGGTTGGTAAATATATGCTAATAGTAATGCACCCTGTGGTAATTCAGTCTGGCTACAGCCATGCAGTTTGAAACGTTGGTGGGCTGTATGTGCGCTAAGGAACTAAGCATAAGTCGTCCGCCTGGTGCCGATCTCTGCTTGATAGAATGTAAGCTGAAAGTATGTAATTCAGGAATGCTATAACACACAAAACACATCAAAATATAAGTTCCTATATTTACAGTCCAGGTATGACTTAGGCTGAATCTCATAAGATACACATCTTCTCCAACACACAACGCTATCGAATAAACACGACGGGGCGCCACCCTGGCATCTCAACAAGCCACACAATGTCTTCTTCCCAACCCGCTCATTTTTCCACCTTGGTTCGCTTGGCCGCCGGCTGCGAGCCCTTCTGCGACCGTGACAGCTTCTTCGACAGCTTCGACGGCTTCTGTGACGGCCTCGTCAGGCGCGTCGCCCCCTGGGAGATCTGTGACGCCGCCGCCGGCTGGCTCCTCCCCTCCCGCTCGGCGTCATGGCGTGGCGCCCGGTTCTCCACCCCCTCCTCAGCGCCGTCATCATCCTCCGAGCTCCCCGCCTTCTCCAGCGCTGTCTGCAGGGTCGCCTGGATGATCCGGAAGTCGCGTGACGTGCTCATCTTCACACCGGCGTGCAGGTCCAGCTTGGTGCGTTTGGCGAGGTCGATCAGGTGTTTCTCGAACTGTTCGATGCTGCAGATCAGCACGGGGATGAGACGGGTCTGGCGCAGCACGCGGGCCCGCTTGCCAGCCGGGTCTGCCTTGCCCGGCCGCTGCTGCCGCTGCTGGGACTCGGTGAATGTGATGAAGACGTACACGTGAGGTGTGAGCGACCGGCCACAAGCCTCCAGCACGCGCTCAAACCTGCGGGGACAGGACGGCCGTTAGATTGACCAGATACAGAGACAACGTTTCGATTGGTTGTTTCAAACACACTAGTGGCAAGTTTGGCAAACAGCTCATACAAGTGTGGCCCGCATGCTGCCGCAATGCGAAGGTCACCAAGTTCGAAAGTGCGTTCCCGTAGCCGCGTTCCCCAATAAGCCCGTATTCCTAGCCGTATTTCCATTCCACGTAGCCCGTGGCCTGTAGCCTGTAGCCGTAACCCACATGCCTGTATCCCCGTAGCCGTTTTCCGACCCAATATTTCTGAATTTCTCCAATCTCGGATAGGCTTTACTGTATTGTAGAGTTCAGAATTAAAATGCGTCAATTTTGTATCCGTCGATCAGAGGCTCGTTAGTGCCTTATACCGCCTTTATTAGTTGCTCGTTTAGTGTCTTATACCGCCTTTAGACTCCCCCCTCCCACACACCCCAGAAGCCAACCAGTCACACTAACCCCCTCAGCAGCCCACCTCTCCCCAGGACTCACTTTCCGCACATGGTGGCTTTACTCAGCTTGCCGAGCCGACTCCGCGCCGCGTAATACTTGACCAGCGTCGCCAGGCTGACGTACGTCCTCCCCAGCAGCTTCAGCACGGCGTCCGTGTCCGGGCCGAGCGGAGCCGCCGTCTGCGCCAGCTCGTCCAGCACCGCCACCAGCGCCAGCACACGTCCACAGACGGCCGCCTCCTGCTTCGCCTGCTGCTCGTCCAGGGTCGCCCCCGCCGCCGCCCGGCAGCCGGCCAGCTGCCAGTCGACGGCGTCCAGCCAGCTGCTAAGCGGCCGCAGAGGTGAGGAGGCAGCCGGCCGCGCCGCGCTCCGTCACCGCTCCCAGGGCAGGGTCGGTCGCGGTGAGGTGCACCTCCTCGTCCAGGTCACCGAGCCGCTCGTGGACGGCGCGCGCCACCTGGCGGGCGGCGCTGGAGTGCGACGAGAAACGGTCGGCCAGCGTCAGGCCCAGCTCGATCATGTGGCGGCAGAGGGCCGGGTCCTCGGCGGGCGGCTGGCGCAGCTGCTGCTGACTCCAGCTCAGCAGGGAGGTCTGCTCGTCCGAGGACGCCTCGCTGGCGGCCAGCAGGAGGAGGCGCAGCAGCGGCGGGGTGGCGCGCGCCGTGCAGCCGGCGGTCAGGAGGAGACGGCAGCGGGTCAGCAGGCCTCCTGCCCCTCCCTCGGCCGTCTCCTCCAGCAGCGTCGGAAGACGCTCCGGGAAGTGCTGTCGGAACGCCTCGAGAAGATCGGCGAGCGCCTCGAGACAGGTGGGCGCCAGGTCCTCCTCCTCCTCAGCAGCAGCCAGCTTCAGCAGCGCCGGAGCCAGCCGGCACGCCAGCTCCACCAGGTGCCGCTGATTGGCTCCCTCTGCGCCTGCGCACTCGCCGTCGGCGCGCAGCTGGCCGCTCAGCTGGCGAGCCGCGTCCACCGCGTGTTGCGCCAGTTTCGGTTCGCCGCGCAGCCGCTCCAGCGGCCACATGGTGCGGCAGGGTCGGTGTCCGCGGGTCAGTACAGAGAGCAGACGCGTCATGGAGCGCAGACTGAGACAGAGCGGATCCAGGGCGGCATCACGCGGTCGAGGCTTCCCGGGCGCCGGCTTCGGGGCCGCAGAGTCCTTCTTCTTGCCCTTGGTGGGCGCCTTCGAACGGCGCAGCACAGCAACGGCGTCCAGCTTCTCGTGAAGACAGACGAGCACCGTGGCGGCGGCGGCGTCGCCCTCGAAGTCGGTCTGGCAGCGGTGGTCCAGCAGCGCCTCGTACACACCCTGCAGCAGCAGCAGCAGCAGCGCGTTCCTGCGACCCTCCGCCGACGAGCCGCCCACCTCCGACTCCTTCCCCACGTCGAAGTCTTCGATCTCGACGTTCATCATGCGCTTAGCGGTGTCGACCAGCACTCGCTCGGCCTCGCGAGCGGCGGCCACATCGGGACCCTCATCGTCCACCTCCTCGCTGTCCGCTCCAGCCAGCACGCGTCGCGAACAGGCGGCCAGGGCCGCCAGCAACTGCGGCAGCGGCTCCAGCAGCGTCGCTTCCTCTCCAACTTCAACACAGGTAGCGAGCTTCAGCGGAGGAGCACGCGCGCTGTCGTCTGTATACAGCTTCAGCTGCTGCAGCAGCATCGATATGATGGTTTCCGCCAGCTCGGGGTTGCGACTGATGACCTCGTGCAGTCCGGCGTAGAGCGCAGCGCGGACGGGCGCCTGCTGCGTCAGACAGCGGCGCAGCACCCCCAGCAGCTCCAGACAGAGCGCCTCGTTGGCGGAGGTGGGAAACGCCGGGCCCAGGTCGGCCGCCACCTGCGACATGGCGCAGCTGAAGTTCTGCGACGCCTGGCTGAACGGCAGACTGCTGACCACGCGGAAGTGTCGCAGACACAGCAGCAGGCCGCAGACGGCAGTCTGGCGCGCCTCGCACCGCTTCGCGACGAGCAGCTTGCGCAGCGTCAGCACCAGCTGGTCCTTGAGCGGCGCGCAGATTTTCAGCACGGGCAGCAGCGCGGCCAGCAGCCGCCGTGCCACCGCCAGCGGGAGGATACCGAGGTGCGCCAGCAGCTCGGTGAGGGAGGCGCGGCTCTCCGCCACCGTCAGCGGGCAGCCGGCCACCAGACTCGCCAGCGCGTCCGCGTGCGCCTCCGAGTTCGCCCCGCCGACCAGCGCGGAGACGAGCCGCGCGACAGCGTCCCGGGCCAGCTCCGGCCGACGCTTGACCAGAGCAGTCAGCGCGCGCGCTCCGAGCCGCGCCAGAGGCTTCGAACCGGCCGACAGCAGGGAGAACGTCAGTCGGAGCAGGCCGTCACCGGCCGGAGCCCAGCCTCCGGCGCAGAGCGCAGCCGCGTCCAGCAGCAGGAGCTCCGTGTCCACCGGCGCCGGCGCGGCTTCGCGCAACCAGCAGCTCGCCTCGCGCAGCTTCACCTCGCGCACGGCGCGGCTCAGTGCGGAGACGAGCGCGTCCAGCACCGCCTGCGCGTGGCTCTCCCCAGCAGCCAGCGCTAGGGCGAGCGCCAGGCTGAACGGAGTCAGCAGACGTGCCGGGCATTGCACCGAGGCACGCACGTAGCGCACGAACTCCCGCACCAGCCCCTGCTCCAGGCAGGGCGCGTGTGTGACGTGGTAGATGACCGTGCCCTCAGCCTGACGGAGGTTGGCAGCGGCGCGGGGATCGTCCCCACCTGCGGCCGCCGTCCGCAGTCGCTCCTCCTGTCTAGCGAAGTGATCGAGCAGCAGGTGCAGCAGCTTGGCGCCGGCCGGTCCGGAGCAGAGTCGCACCAGCTGGTAGACGAGGGGTGGTATATCCTGCGGCTCCAGCCGGCGCAGCAGACCGCGAACCGCCGCCAGGAGGACATCCAGCTCCTCCGCGGCCAGGCGCAGCTCCCGGAGAACCTCCATCAGCCGAGTGGCGGTNCCCTGCCACTAATAGGGTTAAAGCGAGCACTCGTATAAACAAATACATTTTACTGAGAGCGTAGTCAAATCCAGCCTGAAAGACGGCAAATACATATAGACGACTACGGAGGGAGAGAACAGATTCCACTTCCGCATGCTGGTGTATTGCCAGCGTTAAGGGCCGTCTTCGTGCCACATAACTTCATCAGTGGTGACGGCAGGAAGTGTGAATTATTGAGATGAATGGCCTGGTGTGAGTCACAGAGGCGGCTCACTCACCGCGTTCTCAGCTGACGGAGGGGGGCGCAAAGTCAAGACATGTCCAAAGTTGGATGCATCCACTCCATTGAAATATAACATGTTTCCATGTGAGTTATCCCGCGCGGCGTAGGGGTCTCCAGCCGAACGCGCGGCGTAGGGGGTAAATTTTACCCCCTCTCGTATCTTCCGAACCAATAACCGCAGCGAAACGCGCAAAGCTGCGATCGAAAGCTATCAATAAAACGAATCGAATGCATATCCGATTGTTTTTTCTTCAAATTAAGTCAAATGTCAGGTCACAGTCAGGTAATATGTAAAAGAAGAGTTAATTGAGTTCATGTTCATACATTCAATTCAAAATATTTTATTCAGACTATCAATACACATAAAGCTCTAAAAGGTGTCATAAACCTCCTGCATTAAATACAAGTGAAATTGCATGCCAAGGTCAACGTCAAGATTACGGCACAGAATTTCATCCGTCACTGTTACTTAAAGGGAGTGTGCCTACTCTTTTGAAATGTCAAATATATTTTTATCCGGTAGAAGCTATTGCTTTTGAATGATTGGTTACGATAAATTCCACGTCTGAGAGCCCCTTTAGTTATTTTTTACTTATATCATAGTTTTGCATTGTTTTTGTTTCAAACTCATAAACGATCGTCACTAATAACAGAGTAGCGAAAGATGTTATCTATAATGGCGCACTGGCCAGACCTAACAATATACCTGCTGACGTTGTAATTTAGAGCAATAGCTTACTTGTGCGAAAACTCTCCGGACGACTAATTGATAATATAATCTACTGCCAAATATGTGATTGGCGACCTTGGAATATTCAGCAATCTAAAGTGATTCACTGGGCGAAATGAAGTACATGACTAAATTCAGAAAATATGTTCTACAGACTAGTGTCAACAACTCCGCATGACCAATGTGAGTAGGCACACTCCCTTTAAAGGCCAACGAAAGTCTTGTGACACATGTTTTAGGGGTTATTTTACGCCTAAAATTCGATAGCAGCAGTCATTTTCACAACTTGACCCCATAAAAGGTCAAAGTCAGGTCATCTAAGGTCAAAACTGGAAACGACTAATATGAATAAATAATGGCATGTTTCTGGAGTTTTGTCTCTAATACAAAAAATGGCATTATATATCTGTATCAGGTCAAAAATCCCAAAAACGTTTGTTTTGAAAAATGACGTCATTAGCTATTTATGCTTGGGGAGCAATCAGTCACTGAAAAATAAAGATATTACTTTGAAATTTGTTTTGAGCGTTTCTTACACTTATTTCTCTCATATATATTCGTTTTTTAATGCTTCGAACATTTTTGATTTTGTGGGATTTTTTAGAGTCAAAACCAAAATTTTTGGGAAATACGAGATTGCCACTTTGTAGACAATTTAATTTGCTTCCATTTTCAGTTATACGCTTGCAATTTGCTTTTAAGCTATATTTTCTACGATGTATCAAACATTTATCGTTTTTCTACCCAAAATGGCATGATATGACGTCAACAAAACGTCATTATCTCCCACAGTCCTGATTCATTTTCGATGATTTTTGTTTAGCAAGACGTCAAATTGCTGCTGCATAAGGTACCAAAACTTTGACGTTGCTATCTGTTATAGTTTTCCAATGTTTGTGAAAATCCGGGAGGGGTAATATGTACCCCCTCCCCCCACCTACGCTGCGCGGGTTAAGATCATTGCATGCAACACTGGAAATTATGATCCGAGGCGGTCCATTATTCACTTTACCATTCCTTTACCATTTTGGCTCGATCAGTGTTCAATTTTCACACATTTACGATTTGTGACTTTTTGGTCTTTGACATGATCTCAGTGGCCACCTATTAATTCAGGACCTTAAAATCATATGTCAATGGCTTTCACTCGTCATAAGCAGCACGCTCGTTTTTTAATCGAAGCTCTAGCTCAATTAGGGGCGAAACGCCAGGGAATTGTCCACCCTCTACCTGACCGCAGTGAATTTGCTCTACCGGGCGAGGGTTACAATGGGAGTTGATACCCTCCGCAATTAGGTCAAAAATTCAAATCATAGGATGATAAAAAGCGTTACGCACATGATGCCCTACGATGTTTATACTGAATCCAGAGGCGCAACCAGGGGGCAAACGGGCCCGTGCCTCCTTACGAAATGTGGGGCCCTTCTGAGGCGGCCCCGTGGGGCCGCCTGTGAGGTCAGTGCCGTGGGCCCCTCTGAGGCGGCCTCATGGGCCCCTCTGAGGCAGGCACGTATGACAGATTTCTCCAGGGCGGCGGCTCCTCAAAAGGGGCCCTTCCGGCGTTTAGGGCCCTTCCCGGCGTTCAAGGGCCATTGGGACACTGGGCCCTCCGTGATGACTAAGGCCAATTAGGCATGTTCAGGGGCCTCTGCGCCTAGGGACCCTCCAGTCTGGTCAGGGCCTCTGACCTACAAGGGCCCTTTTTAACTTTCAGGGCCCTCTGGGTCTGTCCAAGAGGCCATAAGACCTGGTTAAGGAACTGTAGCTGTCTGCTTTGTCTCCTGTCGACATGCCCAGGGGTCATCTGAACCCACATCAGCGGCCCCCTCGACCCTGCCCAGGGGCCCGTCTGTGCTGGATTACGGGCCACTCGTATTTCTGGCCCTTCTAAATCCACTCCAAGGGACCCTTCGGTATCCGAGGCCCTCTGACTCAACAGGGGCCTTTTGAACGTCCATGGGGCCTTCTGGTCTTTCAGAGAGGGTCCTGTTGGGCGGCTGCCCTAAAGAGCCTCTAAAGTACTATAAACTCTCTAAAGACCATGCTTCGCGTGGTATCCAGACTTTTGATAGAGAGTCCATGATACCGCGCTTCGCAGTCTCGTCGGCTCTTTCTGCGCGCACCGAGAAGGGCCTCTGGCCTCCAGGGGGTGGCCACTCCCTGGCTATGTGCCTGCTCAGAGGCGGCCAGGTGGGTCCCTCTGAGGCGGCCCCGTGTCGCCCCTGCTTTGAGTTTTAAAAAAATAAAAATAATACAAATGAATGTCAAAGTTTTACATTACATATTTCATTCTGCAGGGCCCAGAGGCACACGCAAGGAGGCACACAAGCCCGTGCCCCCTTTCAAAATGCGTCCCCCTAGGCCCCTATGAGGTGGGCCTCTGTCTGGTTGTTCAGAAACGGCTGGACCTATTTTCTTTCAAAAGACTCCATATCAGCCGTTTCAAAACTGGTGACCCTAGATCATCGTTATGACCTTCAAATTCTGAGAATAATCGGAATAAGTTCGCACTGCCTTTGAGTAGGTACGGATTATTTTTGTTGGCATATTATAGTGTGATGTTCTTATAACCATGCATACTCTCCGCGCCTAGGATTCCAGTTTCCGAGCAATACGAGATGATCAATATAATTCACTGCTTATGTAAGACATGCACATCACTGCACCCTGTCGCAGAAGTTTGGATATAATAACATCACCCTGCTAGTGCACTGCCGACTACCTATCAATATTGCATCATATGCAGGGACGGATCTAGCCGTTGGTTTTTGAGGGCCCAATCCAGTGGCGTATTCCAAAAAAGTTGTGGAGCGTAGGGGAACAACAGGCCGTCAGCCATCCGCGATACAGTTGTTGACCGAAGGGGGGGGGGGCATGGAGCTTGTCGTCAGCCCGTTTGTAACTGTAGGTGCGTCCGATATTCTTGAGTGTTTTTGTATTTTTTCTTGGGGGAATTATGGTTTTGGATCCTTCGAGGGAGGCTATGCCCCCTGGATCCGCCCTGATAATATGTGCACTGTGCAGAGGTCCTTATTGGGTCCGCAATGGTGGGGCCCCTCGTGGCCCGACGGGGCCCCCTTGAGGTCGTACCCTCTTACGAAAATCCTGGTTGCGCGCCTGCCTGGATCCGCCTATAAGCAATATGTTGCATTTAACAAATTACAACACATAATGCCTACATGTGACGTTCATATCATCCCAAACAATCACGAACAGCACATATCATGATATCTGCTATCAGAAAATAAACCCTTTTACATCTTATAAATACGCATACGATTTATTTTCTTCATTTTGGTACTTGTTTCGATATTTTGAAAACCAGTACACTTTGAAGCTAAAAATCGTTTTGAACACAGAAATCGGTCGAATCACATGGCTGCAATGACCTTTCAAAGAACACGCAAAATTCTCGTATTTTTGGCATCTGATGTTTTAACACAAAAATAAATTTCGGGTCAAAAGTATGAAGATCGATCAAATGGTGTTTGTACAATCGCATGCGGGCTGAGCAGTTTCGGAAGATCTCTGGGGAGGGGGATCTGACGTGTGGTTGCGTCTCTGGCGGCATTGGTTAATAATTAAATCTAGCCCAGATATTTGCGCTGTAGGTGTCCTTATTGTGCTTGTTTTGGCAATAGTTCCAGGTAATTAAAGTCGGGGTAGATCTCCGGAGTCGAAGGAGAGTCGACTCCGGAGGTGGAGTCGGAGTCGAGTCGGAGTCACCTGAAAACCGATCACTCCGCAGCTGGTAAGACAAGCATTCTTGCGGAGTTGTTTATGTGTTTATGATCAGGGCTGGCGGAGATCGGGTCGGAGTGGAGTCGGAGTTCCGGAGTGAGTCGGTCGAGTGTTTTTGGCCGGAGTCGGAGTAGAGTCGGTAAAATTTGACCGACTCCGATCCGGCTTGGCAAGGTGTGGAGTTTGGGCATGTACTTTAGAAGTATTTTTAATGGATTACCAATGGCGATGACTGAACATAATTTTGAAGTCCTGGAATTTTTCACTAAGTTTATTTTCCCATACCATGATTTTTACTAATAATGTGTGTATTCAGTATTACCATGGACGTATTAGAAACAACTCCTATACTCAGGGAAGGCTTTGTCGCAGGTCAAAAAAATGCATCCAAGGAATTTTGCTGAATAATAAGAAAACAGTAAGAGTGGGGAACCATGGTACAAGAATTTAAGCTGTAAGCCGAGTAAGTGCATATTCCTCTCTTTTGTTAAGAATAAATATTACCTTTTTCCACAAAATGAAATTATTACTTGAAGTGAAAAAAATCCACACTACTATTGTACTATTTCAGTTAAAATTGTTTAAAGGGATACTCATATTTTCCCAAATGGAGTTATCATTTTAAATTGAAACGAGACAAAATATTTGTAAATGTCACATTTGAAAAATGTCCTTTGAAGGCTATTGCAATTTAAAGTTAACAACGTTCCACCTTTTTAAACGACCGGTACTGAAGGTGCTTGCACATGTTTTTGGTTCACTTAAAATTACGGGATTTTTTAATTAAATTAATTGAAAATTTATTTTGTGCTCTTACTTTTGTGATTATAGACGTAGATCTCTATATCTAATAAATGAAATGAACATTAACAAATTAGAGTAAAACGATGCACCTTTTAAATGGTGTCTTTGAGTGGTTGACCTAATTCTCAATTAAAAAAAAAAATCGAACATAAGTATTTGGATAGTTTGTTTCTGGTTGTTATATAATAAGCTTTATGTCATGCAAAATAGTCATTTTCAAACATAACAAACATAAAAAACGGGAATTATATAACTCAAAGCTATGATGCATTTGAAAACGAAAAACTAGATCTTAATTAAAAGTGTCAGCGATTTGGTTCGCATTGTCCCAGAGTTGAAAAATTTGAAACACCGGCGCAATATATGGCGCTCTGCAAATAGTGATGGGAAAACACTAATCATGAGTTTTAATTTATTTACATGTTCTTGTTTTTAATTTGTAGAAAATGCAACCTAGAGTGAGGAAATTATTTTATTTTATTCGTAAATTAATTCTTGTTATAACCAAAGGAAGCTAAGAAATTGTTGCTAACAAAAATAAAAGGGTAAATTATTTACTTTTAAGCCGTTCAATTTAGGCGGTTACGTGGCAAGGAAACCTACCTTTCGGTCTCATAAACTGCGGGCTTTTCCGTAGTGCTACTACGCATGGAGTTGGAAAATAATTTGCGTTTTTGTTTCGATTATATGCGTCGATCTCCGCAGAAGAATGCCATTAAACAAATGCGTGAAACTTAAATTTCATACTCATTCGCATACATGTATCGTCATTTTTTCCGCATAAAGGTGGTGTTGCAAGACATTAATAAAATGCTCTTACTCCTAAATAACCTACTTACGATTTGGGGACGATATCTATAACCGAGTTCAAGATAGAGGCAAATTTGGGATGGCGTTAGATTCAACTATCCAGCGGGGCTTGGGTTGAAGGTCGGAGTCGATATCGGAGTCGGAGTCGGAGTCGACTCCGGAGGGTCGGAGTCGGAGTCGGAGTCACCTAACAACCGACCGACTCCGCAGCCCTGGTTATGATTGTGTACGCCACAACATGCTCGTACTGAAAGGAAATCATTATATACGGAACGGATGGAAGGACAAGACAGTGTTGACTGTCAGCTAAAAACACATGCCATAAGAGATGCAGTACCCTGCTCCTGGCATATGCAATAGTACAACTATACTACGCCATAATAAACATCAAACTTAGCGCGAATGACACGGAATACGGATGCGCAACGCTCAGATAAATAGTCTATTGATCGTGAACAATAATTTAAGAGTAAGTGTTTAATTGTACTTCCTAATCTGCCATTGCGTCGGCCGCATTTTTTTCCAAGACAAATAATTGCCACATCCACATACCTTTCATAGATATTGCTTTGGAATTCGGCTTAGGCATCGTCCATACTTGGTTTTCTAATGGGTACATATTCCGGTGTTCGAATATTGTTGAAAGAATAAGGATGTGCATGCCTGTCCTTGATTCCCCCAGCCATTTCCGTCCATGTCCTGCGGGCTCGTGTGTTTTTTGGGCGATCGGAGGCGTTTATCTATAGAATTTCGATTTAACTGTTGGTTCCGGCGTACTGTTGCGTTTAATTGCTCAATAGATGGGCAGGCATGTTGAACATGGGCTTACGGGACCTGACGCATTGTTGATAGCGGTGTGTCGAATTCATGGCAACCTTGTTTTTTGTTTATAGTTTGTGGCCACCTCTATTTTTGGGCGATCGCCATGTTTTTCTCGGTAAACGGCGTTTAAGACACGGGCTGAACGGGCTGTGAAATATGAAGATTTACTCTGCTGTGAACCAACTGCTGTGAAGCTTTAAATGTTTAAAGAAAGGAAAGCAGAAGTCTTGGTGAGTTTTGGTTTGTATTTGATGTTGTTGGCCGTCTGTCTGGCAATGTATAAGCCAGGATTCAGCAATCAAGAATCAAGGAGGCTAGTGACTCTGTGGCGTGACCTTGGCGTGACCTGCGGCGCCCAGTGGATTTAGATATATTAACAGTCAATATGGATGTATGTTTGGGTGTCTGGAAGAAGGTGTTGGTTAACTGGATGAAGGTTGTCCCGGTAAATCTTGGAAGCGGTTTTGTTTGGTGTCTGGAAGCGGCTCTCGGGACATTTGCATGAAGTGTGTTGTTTCCGGCGATACCGTTGGCGTACAGAAACAGGAAAGCAGCTAACGCGTGCAGAGATATTGCTGAGTTTGTCTTGCACTAGGAAACATGGAGCCAATCCGATGAAGTGGGGCGCAGCTACCAGTAATCAAGAGATTCTGATTATCAAGGATAATCAAGACCTGCTGTGCTGGGCCATGAAGTTCTTCAAGCTGCTCTAACGGTCAGGTCTGTGATGGTGCTGCACGGTTGATTGTGGTGACAAATCGGGAATGCATCCGCCAGCCCTACCGAAATGAACCTGATATTGTGGTGAAAAAATCCGGGAATCATCGCCAGCCTACCAAAATGACTGATATTGTGTTTGAGAATAGCTGAGTCATAGTGCAATACTGCCACAATCCGCGGAACATTGTGTCAACAATCTCAGTGTATTGTTAATTTGTATGATTAATTGTATAAGTGCTTTGATGTATGATTATGCGTGACCAATTTGATGACCAGACAAAGCACTCTGTACTCACTGTTTATGAATATGGTGTGCCCTGTTGGCTGTGTGCCCTGTGCCTTGTGCCCTGTTTTCTCCATTCTTGGCTGGCCGATTTGAACGCAAATGCCTCCCAAACCTCTGCTCATGACCCCTGTCACTCCATCACCCTGTGGAAGGACACTGACACCACCTTTGCCAAGTGATAAGTTGACATGGTTGGCAAGAGGGACGCTCCTGGAGGAAAGAAACTTGTTGATTTCAGTTTTATTACGTTGTTGGTCGTTGCTAGTCGTTAGTCAGGTTGTTGGTTGCGGCAAGTATGGATGTCGACAAGCGAAAAAAATGGCTTGAGCTTTCCGCAGTGACTGGGCAAAAGAGGAATGAAGACACAGGGGAACACAAGCAGTTGGCTAAGAGAACAGGCTTCAACAGGTCTTAAAGAAGAATGCACTCAATGAAGGTACAGGAAGAAAGGAAAAGGTTGAAGACACCGAAAGCAGCAGCTGATGATGCAAGGTCCTGTGGGAGCCAGTTTTTGGCATCTCATCAGTTTCCAGATCCCTCTGTGACGAGCGAAAAGAGCGATTGAAGCTGCTGGAAGAGCAGCCTGATGCACGCAGAGCAGCATCTTGAAGAAGAAGCATGAACTGGAAACAAACAAGAGGCGCAACTGAGCAGGATGAAAGAGGACGTTGGGAAGCTACCGGCTGAGCTTGAGAAACGCGAAGCAACAAGAGAAGTGTTTGGCATAGAATTTGAACAGGACGTTTCAAGTCACTGAAGTCTGAAGACCAAGCCACACAGAGAAAGAAACAGAACCATGAATGAGGAAATGTGAATCTGAACACAGTGAAGGAGCAAGAACGAGATGCAGTTGTTGAACCAGATCTGAAGACCCAGCACCAGGGTAATCAATAGAGGATGCACCTACCTGCTCTGAAGTTGTCCATCTTCAATGGCCGGATGGACGCTATACAGAACGTTTCAAGGGGACGAACCTTTGAGATGAACATAGCCTCCAAACTGGACGACGAAGAAGAAAGTTGATGTAACTCATATCAGTTCACGAGAGGGAAACGCCGAAGGAGATTGTTTCTACATGTCTGCCATCTTACCACCCGAACAGGGGAGTACAAGAGGCTCTGAGGACTGCTGGACCGGCGTGGATTAGCAAACGAAGCACAAACGGCGCAGGGCCTGGTCGATCGCATGCCCTCACGTCATTTCACAAGTTGACCACAATGAAGTCAGATGACGTCACCAGCCTGGACCTCGTCTTTGCCAATACTGCTGCGAGGAACGACTGAATGCTCTGAAAAATTCCCGCACGGGAGCAGGTGTTGTGGATCCGAAGAGATGCGAAGATCATCGAGAAGATGCCCTTCATGGCAGATAGATGGCGCCGTGCAGTGGACTTCATCGAATATGAAGAACAGAGGAGAACTGACTTCACCGATCTAGTGGAGTTTGTGGAGAAGGAGGCGAGGATCGCGTCGAACCCAGCCTACGGACGACACGTTCTGACCCCGAAGACGGCGAAAACGGTGAAGGAGCAGCGACCCAACAGACCAGTGACTGGAAGAGCACTGTTGGAAAAGTGAACAACTGCATAGAGGCAGAACAAGCCACGTGTCCTGTCGCCTGGAGAGCCACGAGAACAGACAGCTGTAACGTAAAGTTGGAGGACAAGACGCAGGAAGGAAAAAGACCTGAACTTCGTCAAGAGCAGGGACTGTGCTTCTCACTGCATGGAAGAAGGGACACATGGCATCCAGCATGTGCCGTCAGAGAAGCGCACATGCGCCAAGTGCGATCGGCGGGCCCATCCCTCAGTGCTGCACAGACCACGCCAGAGTTCCAGACTCCAGCCGTAGTTCAAGGCAGCAGAACAGCAGGAACATGCAGCTCCAGGAGAGATAACGGTGAAAGCTACAAGTAATCCCAGTGAAGGTCCACACTAAAGGAAGACATTTCAGAACAGGGGCCTTTCTGGACACGGGTAGGCTACTCATGTCGTTTATCACTCGGCAGCTCCTCTCTTTGACTGATACTGTTTTTTGACATGGTTTCCAGAAAACATCAGATGTCGATGACTGTTTCTACAATAGCCAGCGACAAGAACGAATGAACACCTGGGTGGTGTCGGGGGTCACTATATGAAAGTGAGGAAACAGGAGCTCAGCAGGAACTTCCTCCACTCTACACACTTGACACCATCCCTGTTAGTAAAGATGACATTCCCTCAGCCGCTGATGTCAACAGATGGTCCTACCTGGTCGATGGTGGAGTAAGCATCTCGGATCAGACGTCCGTACCAGTCGGACTGCTCATCGGCAGCAACGCCGCAGCGGTGATGGAGCCGTTGGAGATCATCCCTGGAGAGATGGTGGGACCGCCTACGCCATTCTAACAAGGTGTTGGATGGACCCTGGGCGGCCTGAAGAAGAACGGAGCAAGCAAGTGCGCGGATAAACCGCATCAAGGTCAGCAATGGACGAGCCGAGAGGTGACTTGGAAGAGGTTCGAGAACAGAGCAGAAACCGGAAGAGGACTCTCTGTTGAAGATGTGAAATGGTGCCTTCAGATGGAAACCGGTTGTGTGAAGAGAGACAAGTATGAGATAAAGCTACCGTTTCGTGAACGAAAGCCGGCTCTCATGAACAACCGTGTTGTGGCGGAGAGACGTCTAGATCTCCTGAAAAGGAAATTCGAACGCGATGAGAAGTACGCCGAAGAACTATGCCGTCAGGATGACCAAGCTCCTTGAAGAGGGACAACGCTGAAGCTTGCACCTGAAGTCCCTGATGACTCGGAACGATGGTATCTCCACCCATTTCGCAGTGAGACACCAGACGAGGGCAGCTCTGCGCGTTCGTCTTCCGACTGTGCAAGCAAGTTACCGGGCAATCAGTCTCAACGACAACGATGTTACAGGGCCCAGATCTGACCACCCCTCTGATAAGAATGTTCTGCTTCGTTTCGGAAGAATCCGTGCGCATTCACTGGTGACATTGAAGCGATGTTCACCTGCAGGTAGCCGTGCCAGAGAACGCAAGAGGGACTATCTGAGATTCCTGTGGTGGCCTCAGGGGACTACAGAACCACCTAAGGAGTACAGGATGACGGTACACCTGTTCGGAGCTACATCCTCACCCAGCTGTGCCAACTACGCACTTCACCGTACAGCTGAAGACTATGGAGCCTGTTCCAGAGAAGCGAGCGAGACGATCAGGAACAACTTCTACGTGGACGATGTGCTGAAGTCGGTGGAAGATGAGGATACGGCGATCAGACTGCTGAACGATCTCAAAGATGTGTGCGCGAAAGGAGGTTTCAATCTGACGAAATTCAACAGCAACAGCATTGAGGTCCTACAGTCAGTGCCCCAGCAAGAAAGCTAAAGAAGTGAAGGACTTGACGTTCGGATCAGACCTCCCCACAGAGCGCGCACTGGGCGTCCTCTGGGACACAAACCGACACCTCTGGCTTTCATGTGGACAGCAATAAGTTGAAGAGGAAGCCAGCGACAAAACGGGGGATGCTCTCTGCCACAGCATCCTGCTATGACCCTCTTGGACTGTCTTCTCCCTGCATCGTCAAGGCTAGGATCCTCATCCAGGAACTGCAGCGCCTCACCCTGGACTGGGATGATGAAGTACCCGAGAGCCAGAAGAGAGAGTGGGAAAGATGGCTCACGGATCTGCACAACCTGTCATCTTTCAGGGTTCCGAGGTGCATGTCCCCGCTGGGACTGGACGCAACTCTGGGCGGAGGAGGCAGAATCGAACTTCATCACTTCGCTGATGCCAGCACGAAGGCGTACGGCGTTGTGTCGTATGTGCGCTCTGTTGGTGACGTGGTCAGTTGCAGACTCCTTTTCAGTAAGGCCCGACTCGCTCCAATGAAGCCGCTCAGTGTACCACGTCTGGAGCTGGCTGCAGCGACGCTCGCCGTGAAGTGCAACTTGGATCTCGTGAGAGCCCTGGATGTAGAACCTGACATCTACTTCTGGACGGACAGCACAACGGTACTCAAGTACATCAAGAACGAGAAGCGAGTTTTCACGTGTTTGTTGCGAACCGCCTCGCCATCATCCACGGATGGTTCAACGTTGAGCAGTGGCGGTAATGTCCATGAGGATCGACTTCCTGCAGACATCGTATCACGTGGAATGCAGCCTCCGCTCTGATTCCACAGTCGACTCTCTGGCAGAACGGACCAGCTTCCTGGGAGCACCGGCTGAGCAGTTGGCCTGAGGCTCCAGAGGAGAGGCAGATGGACTGCAATGAATCCTGAAGTGAGGCCGTCGCCTCGGCCGCGACGGTTCTGAGGGTCACGCAACAGTACGTGTAGTTTTTCTCCGATAGATGACCTGCGCGTCACGTACTCCTCTTGGAGCCGCTTAGTCAGAGCCGTTGCTCTGCCTCCGTCGGCTGGATGAAGACTATGGAGAAGAAGGAGGTCTGCCAGTCCGAGCTTGCTTCCGAGCCCGATCCGAGTTCTCTCTCTCTCTTTCTGACGGATCTGGAGGCAGCCGAGTGCTGTATCCTGAGGGCTGTACAGTTCCCGGCACTTCAGGGGCGAGCTGTCACTGAGCTGAGGCTGGTCGGCCAGTCGCAACTCGAGCTCGCTGGCGCGTCTGGACCCCTGGCTGGACGGAGAGGTGCTCCGGGTCGGTGGTCGTCTCAGGAACAGCGCTCTCCCGTTCGAATCGAAGTATCCCCTGGTCCTACCGGGACGTGACCCCGTGGTGGACTTACTCATCACAGCTGCTCACGAAAAGGCGGGACACGAGGGAAGACAGCACGTCCTGGCAGACCTGAGGGCAAGGCACTGGATCGTGGGCGCTAACGCGGCCGTGCGGCGATGCATCAGCCGCTGCATCCAGCTGCAAGAAGAGACAGCAGCAGCCGGAGAGCCAGAAGATGGCAGATTTACCAGAGGACCGAACGCGCGTGGGAGAGACAGCCTTCACTCATACCGGTGTGGACTACTTTGGGCCGTTTTATGTGAAACGCGGCCGATCACTGGTCAAGAAATACGGGGTGGTGTTCACTTGCTTAGCCATCAGAGCTGTCCATATCGAGGTTGCGGACAGCCTGTCCACGGATTCCTTCCTATGTGCGCTGCGGCGATTCATCGCGCGCCGAGGTGGAGTGCGCACCCTCCGGTCCGATCAGGGGACCAATTTTGTCGGTGCAGAAAAGGTACTGAGCCAGGAGCTCGCCTACCTGAAGGAACACGAAGACAGCATACGAGAGGCGGCGCTCCGTGTCGGTATCGTTTGGCGCTTCAACCCTCCGCATGCCTCCCACTTCGGAGGAGTGTGGGAGCGTCAGATTCGAACTATCAGAAAGATACTCAACAGCCTTCTGACGCATCAGTCTTTTTCTGACGATACGCTGCAGACGCTCCTCTGCGAGGTGGAAGCGATCATCAACAACCGGCCCCTGACGCCCGTCTCAGCCGACGTTCGTGACGATCCACCACTGACACCGAACCACCTCCTCCTCCTGAGATGCGTCCTGTTCCCGCCCTCAGTTACAGTCTCAACCTGTGACCACCGCAGAAGCTGGCGGCAAGCCGGCTACCTCGCGGAACAGTTTTGGCGCCGGTGGAGGACTGAATATCTCCCACTCTTACAAGTTAGAAGTGGCCCAACCACTCGAGGTCGGTCCATTTTTAAAGAACAGGATGTCGTGCTGATGGTCGACGACACTGTGGCCGGCGCGGGTGTATTGGCCCTCTGGGGCTAGTGGAGGAGGCTTACGGAGCACCGACGGGGCGTGTGCGCTCCGTTCCGAAGTCCGCGCTCTGCGGCGCGACCTTCGACAGGCGTCAACCAAACTTTAATCAAGATTATCGGAGGATAAAGCAAGGCGTAGAAGTAAGAAGTATTGGGTCAGAAGAAGAATATTTTTTTGAAGTCGGGACGTCAAAGGGGTTGGGTGTGAATCGCCTGTCCCTTGATCCCAAGCCATTTCCCGTCCATTCCTGCAGGGCTCGTGTGTTTTTGGCCGATCGAGGCGTCATCTTCAGAAATTTCGTTTATGTTTGTCCGTATGTTGCGTTTATTGCTCAATAGATGGCAGGCATGTGGACTGGGCTTCGGACCTGACGCATTGTGATAAGCGGTGTGTTTCGAAATTCATGCAACCTTGTTTTGTTTTATAGTTGAAGGACCCTCTATTTTGGGGATCGCATGTTTTTTCTGCGGGTAAAAGGCGTTTAGACACGGGCTGAACCGGGCCTGTGAAATTGAAGATTTTACTCTGCTTGTGAACCACTGGCTGTGAAGCTTAAATGTTTAAGACAGGAAAGAGAATCTTGGTGAGTTTTTGGTTTTGTAATTTGATGTTGTTGGCCGTGCTTGTCTTGGGCATGTATAAGCCAGGATCAGCATCAGAATCAGGAGCAGTGACCTGTGGCGTGACCTGTGGCGTGACCTGTGGCGCCAGTGATTCAGATAATTTAAAGTAATATGGATGTATGTTGGTGTCTGGAAACGGCTGTTGGTGTCTGAAAGAGGCTGTTGGTATCTGGATGAGGTTGTCAGTATCTGGAAGCGGTTTTGTTGGTGTCTGGAAGCGGCTCTCGACATTTGCATGAAGTGTGTTGTTTTCGCAGATACCGTTGGCGTACAGAAATAGAATACAGCTAACGCGTGCAGAGATATGCTGAGTTTGTCTTGCATAGGAACATGGAGCCATCCAATGAAGTGGGGCGCAGCTACAACATGGTAGTTTGATTTCTAAAGTTTCACGTCAACTCCTTACTCCTTGGTCGTATCTAGTTATCACTTTTGTGTTTTAATGTAACATTAGTTATGAATGGTGTTTTAACTGTTGTAGAAAGTGTTTTTTATCATGCTCCTTTTAACATCTAGGTATGTTCCTGACTTTAACGCAATTTTATGTATATTTATAAAGCATTTTTAAATGAGAAATTGATACTTCCGCTAGCCCGGCATGGGACCGGCAAGCCTGAGCTAGACACAGCTTCAGGCACACCGGGCCTGAATTTGGGCCCAGCACCGGCTCCGTGGTCCTGAAAATTGCATCTCTAATACCGATGTTCTTTTAGGAGATATTGCAGAATAACGGGAGGAGGGGCTATAAATAGCCCTCCCCCCCAGTAACTCGCGGGTTAACATTTTTTAAACACAAAACGCAAAAACGCAGTACTTTGTAGCATATATGCTACGGAATATACACATAAATAGTAATAACGTCTATCTCAAACCGACTCGCGGGGGCGTCGCCGAAGTTTTTAAGTGGGGTGTAGCCTTTTTCTTCCTCCAGATAGACGGCAGTGATAGTCCACGTTGTATTTAGTTCGCGATAACTCCCAAGGTTCTAAATGAAATAGTAAGATAGAATGTGGCCGACACAGTCTCACGCCCTAGCGGCGTCCGGTAGCGGGCGATGGCTACCCGCCGGTCAGAACCCACGCAGGCGCAGTGGCGACGGCCGTCGACAGGCCCATAAAAGGTTAAAGATATCTCGTCATTAGTGCGGGGAGCCGGTAGCTCCGTGGTATGTCTTCGGACTTCCACGGAGCAGGCCCCGGGTCAATTCCCGGTGGTGGCCGGTTCCCGGGGGTAGCCGCCCGGAATCAATCCCTAAGGCCTCGAGAGGAGGGAATTTTTCCCCAGGGGGTGTCAACCCCAGGCCCCTCCCCCCCTCACCGGCACCAATAGTCTCCGGGAATGGGTAAGGCTGACCCCGATGGAAAAAAAAATCGTCATTAGTGACGTCACAGAGCGTCACAACGAAGCGTCATGACCACTTTGTTACATGGGGGTCGGCTGAAATGACGAAAAAGACGTCTTTTCAGCATTTCAATATGGATTGTCATGTTATGATAGGTACTTGAATTATTTAGCGCCGCAAAGCGGCGCAAAATTGTACGTGTTTGCCTGATAAAACTAATAAATATAGACGGTGGGCCTCCGGCCTTGCAGAGGATAAGTGGCTATAACAAATTTGTATAAGCAATTGCCAAGCTTGCTGCGGAGCGGCGCAAAATTTTCCAGTTCGTTTTACTGTGGATTGCTGGATTTTGACTGCTGCAAAGGCATTTTGACGGTAAATTGTTATATTCTCCCGACGAATTGTTAAATTGCACAGTTTTCTCCTAAGCGCAAAGCCATTAAACATGATTACCGATCGCTTTTTCTTGTGAGGCTTGATCTATGAGGTGGGACAAACAGGCCACTTTAAGCCTGGGGGCATGGCCCTGAATGTCCCCCTCCTGGATCCGCCAGTACTGGTAACAGTATAAATGGTTTGAAAGCAGCAAGAGGCATTACGACTTTTACGAACAGTGGCGCCTAAATGGTCGCTGTGTATCTGGAGGAGCTTGCGGGAGATGGCTTGGGGAGATGGTCCTGTCATGGTCACCGCTATTAATCAGATCTGCGGTCCAGCAAGTTGGACACCACTGGAGCAGGTTCCGGGTGCCGATGTTTGCGTCTTTGCGTTCGCGTCGCCTTTTACGGAGCTCGGAAGACTAACTAATATGTCCGCCTAAAAGTTTTTTTATGAAGGGAGTGGGCCCTAAGGCAAGCAATTATTGCCAAGGAAAGGCTCTGACAGACACTTAATGAATTTAATTTCTTCATTTTAAAATTTGTTTAAGCAATAACAAAACTCGTGTCATGCCGCGAAGCGGCGCGAAATATTTAAGTTTTTCACTGTAGATAACTGGGTTTTGATTGCTGCAAAGGCAATTTTTACGATAAATTATTGTCATTTTGGGGGACAAAAGACATGTTGGCCCCCTTCGAGGCTGTCTGGGGGGGGGCATTGCCTGGTTGCTCCCCTGGATCCGCCAGTGCTAAGCTACATGTTGAGCCTAAAATGAAGAAAATCGAGCGCTGACTTTTGACTCTTATGCTGTTCCTTGTCTGTTTTGACATTACTTTTTACCTTGGAGTTGGACATTGATTTTGCTGTTTTAATACATGGTGATCTCTATCCTCTGAGCTACATTTGAACCAAAAATAAAGCAAATTGAGCGGTAACTTTGGCTTTTTTACTGTTCCCCGTCATATGACCTTTATTTTGACCATGAAGTTGGATTTTTATTTTTCAGATTTACTATGTGTGACCTTGCCCTGATTTGAGCCAAAAAAATAATAAAACTAGCTGTAACATTTGGTCCTTTTTCTGTTGTTTCCTTTTTGACCTTGATGTTTTCTTTGACCTTAATTTTGACATTGAAGTTGGACCTTGATTTTACTGATTTTCGATGTGCGGCTAGACCTCGCCCTGAGATACATTTGAGCTAAAAAATTAAGAAAATCGATAAGTAACTTTTGCAGTTTGTATATTTTCCGTCGTTTGACCTTTATTTTGACTTTGAAGAGGACGTGCTATTTAAACATAAGCACCAGATTCGTGATACTCGTGGTCTAATTGATCAATACAAGTATTTTTAATCAGAGGTCGTTGCCAAACCTGTTCCGTTCCCTTCAATTCCCGTTCCGTTTCCGTTCCGTTTCCGTTCCGTTTCCGTTCCGTTTCCGTTCCGTTTCCGTTCCGTTTCCGTTCCGTTACCGTTTCCGTTCCGTCGCCGTTCCGTTTCCGTTCCGTTTCCGTTCCGTTTCCGCTCCGTTCCCGTTTCGTTCCCGTTCCGTTCCCGTTCCGTTCCCGTTCCCGTTCCGTTCCCGTTCCGGTTCTCCGATTGCCGCTTTTCCGTCGTTTCCGTTCCGTTCCGTTTCCGCAGATTTCCGTATAGTAGGGTCGTGCCGGTTCGTTCCGTTTCCGTTCCGTTTCCGTTCCGTTTCCGTTCCGTTTCCGTTCCGTTTCCGTTCCGTTTCAGTCAAGTTCCCGTCCAGTTCCCATTCCGTTCCCGTTTCATTCCTGCTCTGTTCCCGTTCTGTTCCCGTTCCGTTCCCGTTTCATTCCCGTTTCGTTCCCGTTTCGTTCCCGTTTCGCTCCCGTTCCCGTTCCGTTCCCGTTTCGTTCCCGTTTTTGTTTCCGTTTCGTCTCGTTCTGTTCCGTTCCATTCCGTTCCGTTTTGTTCTCGTTGAAGCTGGCCAGCTGATTGCCAGCTGGTCAGTCGCTCTTTGGAGTGCTCCGTAGTAGTTATTTCTTGAAAGTTGATTGTTGACCTCGTTAGTAGGTATTTCGTTGTGCTACATTGTAATATTTTGGGAGAAGCGGAAAAAGGACGCTGTTGAAGAATGGACATTTTTTTCAAGCCACTGATTTAAAAGATATGTGCTAAGTCTTTGAATAGGTAAGGGAAAATATCTGCGGCAGAAGCTTGGAAAATGTAGTGTGACAAATTTGACGATCTCAAGCACTGATCGACGCACTGCCTGCAAAAATGGTCACCAATCTAATTTTTATCTATCTTGAACGTGACTTTGTACACTTACCTGCACTTGGAGTGAAAGGAGATAATAATTGCCATATACTCAAGTCCACCCCTCATTTAGAAGCGAGAGACTGCTGTGGAGGTTGTAATATCCCGATACCCTGACCGCAGCTTGTGCAAAACAAAGAAGTATGAAGAAAGCGAAACAACTGAAAAACAAATAAAATAGCGACATTTCGGAACTCATGAACAAATGCTGGCAAATGCAGATACGACCTGCACCGCATGGCAGCTGCGCGTTTATTGCTCACGGCTGACGCTGCAACAGCTGCCGCTGTCGTAAGCTTGCTCAATCTCTCAGAGATCCCGCATCTAACATGCCATTGGACCCCTAAGACTTAGTTCTGACGTACGGTAGCGAACCTATATAATAGCGCGAGCAGTCGGGTGCTTCTCTTCGGGTAATAATATCTTCTTATGATGCCACGTACAGGATAGTCGTCTATGCGCGCGTGCTGCGGCAGCGGCGTCACAGACAGAGATTGGTATCGGGATGTGGGGCACGCCGAGGCCTGGAATATCGTGCTTGCTGTGCACTAACGCGTGTATCTGCCGAGAGTGCCTGGAGTCGCACAGACGCACAGTCTCACCAGTAATAAGTCACTTCCTCGGAAATCCGTCACAATCGCCACATCTCAGAGAATAACGGAATATAAACAAACCTTCAAGCCTCCAAGCGTGCCACTGCTCGCTGCACCCACGATTCGGTGCTGCATAATGATGTTTCACGACGAGTGTCCATCAGCTGCTGATAGATATAGAGTCTGGGCATCTCAGATATGTATCCTTCACGGTGCCGATGACTTCCTTTGCAAGTCCTCCAGCGAAGTGGTGTTGCGCGCATTCGGTGACTAAGCATCCCGAGGCCGCCTTGTTCCGATTTGCGCGACTTCCACCCACCAGCCGAAGGACGCCAGCGACTCTCATCGCGGACCGAAGTTGACGTCCTGCGCGCCATCCAACTCCTTCCCACCCAACTCGAGCGCCGGCCTGGACGGCGTCCGGCCAGCTCACCTGCGCTCGCTGCGTGCACGAACCGTGTCAGAGGCTGGGGCGCGCCTGCTAACTGCTCTAACTGGTCTGACGAACCTCGCCCTTAGCGGACAGATACCAGACTTTGCAGTCCAAGCCTTTTACGGCGCGTCTCTGATAGCGCTGCACAAAAAGGGAGGAGGCCTGCGGCCCATCGCCATTTGGCACGGTTTTCCGACGTATTGCGGCCAAGTCGCCGTTCACCAGCCGTATCATCTCGCATTGGGGAGGGAGGCTGCGGCCCGTACAAGCTCGGAGTCCTACGCGCAACGGATGTGAGGCCGCCGTCCATGCAGTTCGATCGCGTTACGTCACTTGACGGCAGCCAATTCCTCCCAGCTCACAGTCCATTGTCAAGCTTGACGTCAGTAACGCTTCAAACTCCGTGCGACGCGACAGCATCCTTGAGACCACTCGTACTCGCCTACCCTCCATCTACCCACTAGTATGGCATTCGTACTCCAGCGCCTCTCCGCTGTATATCAGCGACTCGAAGATCTGGTCCCGTACAGGAATACTGCAAGGGGACCCTCTCAGCTCGCTGCTGTTCTCGGTGGCCATTGATGACGTCATCAACACTGAGATCAACGTCTCATGGTGCCTCGATGATGCCACTGTTGGTGGACCTCTCGAGCAAGTCGCCAGCAACATCCAGTGCATCAAAAATCAACTGATGGAGAGAGGGCTGGAGATCAACAGCAGCAAGTGTGAGGCTGTCCTGCTGGGAGCCGAAGAGTTCTCTTGGCTGTCCGACGCCTTAAGCATCCTGTAGACGCTGCTTCCCGACGTTCGGGAGGTTCAGGTTGATGACATGCAGCTGCTGGGTGCACCAGTTTGTGATGCCTAAGTGAGAGCGCAGCTGCTGAGTGGCACACAGATAGTGAGCAAGTTCCTGAGCCGCGTGCAAAAACTCGAAGAAGCGCATCAGGCTTTTTACCTAGTAAAGCAAACCATGTCTCTGCACCGGGCTGCGCTGTACCTGCTCCGCAGCGCCCCAGCACACCGCCACCCAGCAGTTCTCTCCAGAATATATGAGACAGTTCGCCGTGGTGCCACCAACATCACCAATGTGGTACTACATGGTGACTCCTGGCGACAGGCGACTGTGCTGGTGAGCCTCGGTGGTCTCGGGATCGTGATGGTGTCCGATATAGCGCTTCTGGCGAATCTGGCCTCACTAAGATCCTCTACCTCTCCGGCGACAGCCGTCAACCCTCATGCAGCAAGCTTTCGCCAACTTTGGACACCTCTCCTGCAGCAGTGGCTGGAAAACACCGGCATCGAGGCTCCTGAGGAGTTGCAGCAGTGTCNCAAGACTTGTATCTGATAACGAGTACTTGATCGGGATTACTGTCCACCACTTTTTAATATCTCTATCCTTGGTTCGGGGTGGTTCCGGGCGTAGGCAGAGACGGCTGTCTTTACCTCAGCAAGTACTGCAAAAAGTACGCGGTGGCATTACCGAGCACTTTGAAACGTCCTTACGTAAAGAAGATGCATTTTCCAGAAAAAAATGTGGTAACCGTGGTCCTTCTACCACCTTGATAAGTACGTTTTAGGCTATGTAACTCAATTATTCTGGGAAAAAAATTCCGTATAATCCCTTTAAGTTAAAAAGATGACATGTTCTTTTATTGATCACATACTTGTCTTAATTTTTTAAGAAACATCTTACTTTTTGCATGGTGATTTATATGCCAACCCTTGTCAGGCGCCGTGCGCCTACTACGCTAACCGCCATAGTGTTTTTTGTTCTGTAATTCTGTATTTTGTGTAAATTTGACCGCGCTTGTAAGGACAATATTGAGGATACAAAATAACAGGTGATAGATCGTCAAATTGTACGCCGACAAGGTTAGTCTCTTCATTTTGTTAAAATATGCCTTTGTTGCTGACGCCAATATTACATGCTGTCAAATCGTCGCTCCGTGGCGGCTGCAGCAACGGTGGCTGTGGCGACGTTGGCATTGCCGCCAAAAATACTTCACGTCAAGTCGCCCGCCGACCGAGCGCCGGCCTGCCCTCATCGCTTAGAGAAGGGCAATATCCATTCAACTCTTATTATGATGACTCTTTTTAACACATCAATTCAAATGAATGAAACAAAATGTCATTTAAATAGTTATTTATCTATGCAAATATTGTATAAGTCAATAATTTGCATTAAACAGCGCGTAAGTATATAGCCAAGTTCCTCTTGGTACTTGTTCTCATATATTGCCCATTACTATCGAAAATGAGCTGCTTACCATTACAGGCGACCCGATACGTTTGAGGTCATCCGAGGTCACCAACACTGTGATTGTCTGCCCCTTGATTCCCAGCCATTTCCGTCCATTCCTGCAGGGTTCGTGTGTTTTGGACCGATCGATGCGTCATCTATAGAATATCGATTTAAGTTGGTTCTTTATGTTGCGTTCAGTGCTCAATAGATGGCAGGCCTGTAACCTTGGCTTACGGACCTGACGCATTGTTGGTAGCGGTGTGTTTGAATTCATGCAACCTTGTTTTGTTTATAGTTTGAAGGCCACCACTATTTTTAAGTGATCGCCATGTTTTCTCGGGGAAAGACGTTTAGACACGGGCTGAACGGGCTGTGAACCATGAAGATGAACCCTAAGTTATTCTGCTGTGAACCACTCCTGTGAGCTTAACCGCGCACTGCAGGGGGGGTGATTTCAACCGCCCCCCCCCTCCCTCAAGGTTTTTCAAAAAGTGCGGAAAAACGGCGGCGCGCAGCGCCGCCAAATTTCGTACACCTTTTTGGGCATCATTACCCTCACTTTGGAAAAGTTTTGACTTGAGGTCATGTCAAGGTCGGTCAACAAGTCCATGTCAGTGACCTCACATTCAAAATTTTGCGTTCCGTGCCAAAGCCATAGTCTTGTTTCGAAAGTTTTGGAAACTTGCAGGATTCATAAGAATATCAGTACCTAACAAATACGTTTATCTCGGATTTTTTAAGTATTCGGTGACAAGGTCAGGTCAATTTCGTGACCTCCGCATTATAAGTGAATGCGGAAATAAACAAATGCTTCCCTTTCAGAAAATATGCGTTGGATCAGGCTAATTATTTCCAGAATCAATGCTATTTTAGCTCATTCTAAATATCGGTGCAATTGTTGCTTAGTGATTTATACAAGGTCATCTGAGGTCATCTGAGGTCATCAGCAATGATTTGCTAATAACTCTTGATAGAAAAGAGATATAGACGATTAGTTGACACCAATGTGTTCGTCTCGAATGGCTGCGTTGCCCCATCTGCAACATAACATACCTGGGTCACCAAATGACCTTGACCTGAGGTCAAATTTTGAAGTTGACCTTACCAGGTCACCGTATATATGTTTCAAAGCGCATCAATGAAAGAAGAAAAGAAACACGAATGGCAATCAAAATTTTTCCCTATCTTTCTTTAGGTGACATGCTATTCACCGAAAACTGCTTTTGCTAAAACAGTATTTTTGGACTCTTGCATGACCTCTGTAGCCTTAACATTGATCTGAGCTCAATTTTGAGGACCTGCCTGCGAATTGCAAATTTAAATAGCTATTGATGCCTCTTAATCGTTTTGCCTCCTAGCTTTCATAGTTTCCAAGATAATGGGAAGTTCTTGGAAAAGAAGTCCTAAAGAGTCCTAACAACCGGAAAATCTGACCTTTGGTGACACTGGTGACCTCATTGCGACCCTGGATCCAAGAAAGAATAAATACTTCCCATAGAGCTTGCCTAGAGCTATCTAAATGCCGTTTTCGCTTGTCACTACGTTGCGTAGTTTTGGAGACCTAACGGGGGGGGGCGGAAATCAGCCCCCTCCCCCCTGCAGTCCGTGTTCGGCGCGAACCCCCTGCAGTGCGCGGGTTAAATGTTTAATCCTCGCACCGACGGGGGTCTGAGACAAGTTCGAACTGACGGGGGGGCGGATAACCGCCCCCCAAGAGATCTCCAAAACTACGCAACGTAGCGAGAAGCGGAAAACGGCGTGAGGTAGGCCATGACGAGTACTCGAAATACTTAGCTATTTTTGATCAGGTCAATATTGGAGGTGCACCAGAGGTAAAAAAAGGTCAAATTTTCCCATATTCCAGAGTAAAATTTGAGCACTTGCTTTCACACTAATCCGGCTAGCTCAGTAACTAACATAGCTTAGGAAGAAATCCGAAAAAAAACACTAAACATTGCTCCTGAAACCTTATTTCGCCATCAGTTCTTCATATTTGAGATCGGGTTTAATAGTAAAGGCTCCAGAGCGTCAGCGAGGTCCAAATGTCTTATTTTACAGGAAAAAAAGTTTTTTTTGTTAAATTACTTCTAATTGTTTAGTTGAGCACTTCATTTTGCCCACCATCCGTGTTTCTCACATCAACGGCGCTCGAACCATATTGTGTTGATCTAGCTAAGAATTCCAAACTAAAAAAATGACTGACCTGACCTGAGTTCATGTCAAGGTCAGTCAAATTTTAATGTCTATCGATGGAGGTTGACAAGAGAAACAGAATGGTGAAAACCACAGTACTTTATCTTACGTAGAACATGAGTTATTGTACCAAAACCGTATAACCTTTTGGCACATTGGATTTGACCTTAACGAGGTCACAGGAAGAAAAATACAACTTGCATTCTTATACTTTGCTTCAGAATAGTGATTAGGATGAAAACGACCACATTTAGCCAGGTTTTGTTCGATTGGTGCGCATTTCAATTTTCTCCCATAGACTTATAATGGGAGGTCTCAAAAATTGACATGACCTTCAGGTCACCGATATAAAAATACAAAGATAAACGAACTGTGATTCGAATGCCTTATTACACACGTGAGTTTTCAAACTGTTTGGTTCACCACTGTGGCTCGGAAAGATGTCACTTACAAACGTGAACTTGAGGTCAGGTCATTTAAGTGTGACCTGACAACGTACCTTGAAAGTTAGGAAGTCAATTTTTTTAGAAAGTGGTGGCGGAATTGATGCCCAATACAGTCTATACAAAATTTGGCGACGCTACACGCCGCCGTTTTTCCCGCTTGTCACGGAAAAAAACTGTTGTGGGGAGCGGATATCGCCCCCCCCCCGTCAAGTGCGAGGTTAAAGACAGGAAAGAGTAATCTTGTAAGCCTTAGTTTATTTTGATGTTGTGGCCGTCTTGTCTTGGCAATATATAAGCCAGGATCAGCATCAGAATCAGATGAAGTGACCTGTGGCTGTGCCTGTGGCGCCAGTGAGCAGTGACCTGATGTTATCTAAGGTGAGTGTGACCTGGTGGCGCCAGTGACTTAGGTAATTTATGGTAATTATGTTTATATGTTTATTTCGTAAAAGCATTCCACAGTACAAGTACCCAATTACGGAAGCCGTCCTGTTCTTAAATCAATAATACATCAACACACACAATGCACAACACAAACAAACAATCACCAACACATACAGCACATACACACACACACACACACACACACACACACACACCACACCTACACACACAAACACACAACACACACGCGCGCGCGCCGCAACGCACAATGCACATGGATACGCGACATATACGCACACACACGCACACCACCACGCTCGCGCCTCGCTCAGAACACACAGCGATATGACGGGGTGATCAGCTACGAAAGAAAGGTGCCCCGAGTGCTTGCAAATCTGCGTACGTCGGATTTGAACGGTACTAGCGGGAGAAAAAAGTCTGCTGAAGGAATGTCCTGTAGAAAGCGGTTGCAGGTTATTGGGAAGGCGAAGTAAGGAATCCCGTTTTTACAGTGTTGACCCTTCAAATGGCACATGGAAGAGGCCCAGTGTGACGCGAGCGTCTAACAGGTGTTGCCAGGCCGAACAATGAGGCAGCTGTGCACAGCCAGCGCTGGTGATGTTACGCTGTGCAGGAATAATAGGTCTGACTGGATGAGTCCCGTGCCTTAATAGATGGCAGCGGAAATATGAGAGGAGTCTCTCATATTCCAAAAAGGGCACCGTTCCCGAGTGTTTGAAGCGAAGCCCATTAAAACTGTGCTGGAGTCGCTCGAACCGAGCAAGATGTGGTGATGGCAGCGCGCTCCAGATAACGCTGCCGTACTCAATCACTGATCTCAATTGATCATGAATGCGACGCAAGGCGCGTGGTTGAACGCACTTCGGCGGGGGCAAGTCGGCATTTGCATGTACAATGATCATCCAAGCTATCGGTTGCCTTGGCGGACCGTTAGCGTCAACATGTGGTGCAAATGTGAGTTTGGCGTCCAAGATAACGCCAAGTCACGTATCTGAATCGCACCTTCCAGGCGGTGACCATCTAGTTTGTAATGGTGGACAAAAAGGAGAGATAGGAGTGTGAAGGAATTATATTTGCACTTTGGGCAGGGTTGAGTATTGAGTCGCCAGGTTCTAGACCCAATCGCAGAGGCGATCAGATCTACTGGAGAGCGTCACAGTCGGCCCCGCTCACAATCCTACGGTAATAGTTTCACGTCATCCGCGTACTGACGCACTCACTTTCCATGTGACTGGTACATCAGGCCAAGAAGCACGCAAACAGCAGCGGTCCCAAGATACTGCCCTCTGGGACACCGGACTGTACTGGAAACCAGTCAGACTGCTTGCCATTCAGCACGACACGCTGCTTGCGATTGCTCAAGTACGACTCGACTACGGCATAATATGGATGTAAGTATCAATCTGGAAACGGCTGTTGGTGTCTGGATGCGGTTGTCGGTAGCTGGAAGCGGCTTCTGGTGTCTGGAAGCGGCTGTCGACATTTGTATGAGATGTGTTTGTTTTTGCAGATACCGTTGGCGTACAGAAATATAATACAGCTAACGCGTGCAGAGATATGCTGAGTTTGTCTTGCATAGGAACATGGAGCCATTCGATGAAGTGGGGCGCAGCTACAGTATCAATATTCTGATATCAAGGATATCAAGACCTGCTGGTGCTGCCATGAAGTCTTCAAGCTGCTCTAAGGTCAGGTCTGTGATGTGCTGCGCGGTTGATTTGTGGTGACATCTGAATCATCCGCCGGCCTACCGAAAAAAACTGAATATTGTGGTGACAAATCGGAATCATCCGCCAGCCTAGCAAAATGAACTGATATTGTGTTTACAAACAGTCATATGAAATACTGCCACAATCTGCGGACATTGTGTCAACATTTCAGTGTATTTTGTTGATTGTATGATTAATGTATAAAAAGTGCTTTGATGTATGATATGCGTGACAATTTTGATGACCAGAAAGTACTCTGTACTCACTGTTTTTGAATATGGTAAACTCTTGTGCCCTGTTCTCCATTCTTGGCTGGCCAATTGACCAAATCCTCTCAAACCTTTGTCTGACCCTGTCACTCACCCCCTGGGGAAGGACACTGACACACTGCAAGTAATAGGTTGACATGTTGGCAAGAGAAGAGGCTCTGAGGAAAGAAACCTTGTTGATTTCAGTTTGTTAGTTGGTCAGTTTGCTAGTCGTTAGTCAGTCCGTTTGTTGCTGCAAGATGGATGTTGACAAGCTGAAGATGGCTGAGCTCCGCAGTGAACTGCACAAGAAGAATGAAGACACCAGGGGAACACAAGCAGTGCTAAGAGAAAGGCTTCAACAGGTCTTAAAAGAAGAAGCACTCAATGAAGGTCAGAGGTCTTAAAAGAAGAAGCACTCAATGAAGGTGCAGGAAGAAAGGAAAAGGTTGAAGACACCGAAGCAGCAGCTGATGATGCAAGGTCTGTAGGAGCAAGAAGTGGCATCTCATCAGTTTCCAGATCCTCTGTGACGAGCGAAAGAGCGATTGAAGCTGCTAGAAGAGCAGCCCTGAGAACCAGAGCAGCATCTCTAAAGAAGAAGCATGAACTGGAAAAACAATAGCCGCAACTGAGAAGAATGAAAGAGGAGTTGGAGCTACAGGCTGAGCTTGAACAAAGCGAAGCAAAAGAAGAAGTGTTGGCAAGTTTTGAACAGGATGTCAAGTCACTGAAGTCTGAAGACAAGCCAACAGATAAGAAACAGAGCCATGAAATGAGGAAATGTGATTCTGAACACAGTGAAGAGCAGAGAGCGAGAGATGCAGTTATTGAACCAGATCTGAAGACAAGCACCAGGGTAATCAAGAGGATGCACCTACCTGCTCTGAAGTTGTCCATCTTCAATGGCCGGATGGAGTTATACAGAACGTTCAAACGAACCTTTGAGATGAACGTAGCCTCCAAACTGGACGACGAAGAAGAAAAGTTGTGTACCTGATTCAGTTTCACAGAGGGAAAGCCGAAGGAGCATGGTTTCCTACAGTGTCTCCAATCTGCCACCCAGAAAACAGGAATACAAGAGGCCTCTGAACGTTGTTTGGACCGGCGTTATAGCAACGAGCACAAATGCGCGAGGGCCAGGGTCGATCGCATGCTCATACAAGTTGACATGAAGTCAGATGACGTTCAACCAGACTGGACATCGTTTGCCATACTGCTGCGAGGAAACGCTGAGATGCTCTGAAAATAATCTCCCGCACGGACAGGTTGCTTCTGTGGATCCGAAGATCGATGCGGAAGATCATCGAGAAGATGCCCTTCATGGCAGATAGATGGCGCCGTGCAGTGGACTTCATCGAATATGAAGAACAGAGGAGAACTGACTTCACCGATCTAGTGGAGTTTGTGGAGAAGGAGGCGAGGATCGCGTCGAACCCAGCCTACGGACGACACGTTCTGACCCCGAAGACGGCGAAAACGGTGAAGGAGCAGCGACCCAACAGACCAGTGACTGGAAGAGCACTGGTTTGGGAAAGGTGAACACTGCAAGAGGCAGAACAAGACACGTGACCTGTATCTGCTGGAGAGCCCACGAGATCAGACAGCTGGGGCATGTCCCATGACAGGATGCGTATGACCAAAAAAATTCGAAAATAACACCTTAATAATTCAGATTTCGGATAAAACTGTATTTCAAGGGTTTATCCTGGAGGCGTAGATTCAAGCCCTGTGAACATTGTCAGCCTCATCCGCAAACGGTTTATTGAGTTATAAGCCTAAGGCATTAACTTCGATTGTTGCTCAACCTTTAAGTTTTCAGAGGGCGAGTATCTCCCACATTCGTCAAATATGGAAGTCATATATCCTATATATCGAATAAGAAGTCATCATAACCAGTAGATAGGAAATGTGCTATAACAGTCTTTCGAATCAATTCCAAAATTTGAAATTTGCAAACCGTGATTATGTAAGCGTGAAAATACGTTTCTGAAATAATGTGGCACACTACAAGATATCGATGATGCTTTTTTCCTATGATCATCATGTAACTTAAAAAATATATGCCATCGATTAGCTAAATATCTGGACGATATACTTGTTATCCATCTACAATATTGTATTATGATATTATTTTGGATTTATAAAAATATCATGGTCAGCCAGCAATGTATTTGAATGAATAACTTTGCACGTAAATGTGTGTTGGAGGACTTAACTGTGGCAGATTAATATTTGCCTCATCGAGCTGCAATTATGATGATAACATAACATGACCCATGCAGGTTGCTCCTTGACTTCAAGGTCACGTGACTTGAGGTCACCCGGTGCAGGCAATGTCAGATCGACCCAAACATTACACTCTAGTTCTCATAGTTGGAGGAAAATGTGTTTTTGGGTTTAATCTGGGCCCGTAGCCTCAGGACGTGTTAATTGTCTGCCCGTCTATTTAAACTGGTTTTTAAAGTTATAGCTCTTAGGCCTCTTTACGGTGTTGCGTAAACCTCGATTTTCAGTGTGCAACATCTCCCATCTAATAGATTGAGTCATATATACCTATAATCATAAGCAATTCATCATAAATTATAGATTAATATGAGATAAAATTTTTGAAAATTCCAAAATTTTGAAATTTTGAAACGCAATTTTAAGTAAAATAATGAGCTTTTTGTAACCTTGAGGTCAAGGAAGGCAAAAGCCTGCAGGGGTCATGTTATGCATCATTTAATACAGCCCAGTGAGGCAAATATAGTGCTGTTCAGTTACGTTCTTTTACGTGCAAAGTTATTATCAAATACGTGCTAGTGACCATTATTTTTACAAATTCAAAAATATAATAAAAATATTTAGAGAAAAAAGTATATCTCCAATATTTTTACATCCGAAAGGCTCATATATTAGAAGTCAATGCTGGCAAGAAAAAAATACGCAATGATTTTAGTGGCCACATTACAAAAATCGTGTTTTAACCTATAATCGACGTTTCAAATTTCAAAATTTGTTTTGAATTTTCAAAAACATTTTATTACATAAATATAGCTGGTTATGGGTGATTTCCTTAATGCATATATAGGTTTTGGATGGCTCGATATAATTTATATGGGAAATATCAGCCGCTGAAAATGTAAAGTTTGAGCAAATCGAAATAATGCCTGGGCTATAACATGCGAAACATTATGAGGATGGTGCTGAAAATTTTCAAACAGCGTGAATCAACGGCCCGTAACCGCCATAAACTCAGTTTAATCGAAATCTTGAGATGTAGGGTGTTTGCCTTGGTGATTATGTCATGGAATGCCCGCAGCTCGTACTAAAGTTGGAGGACAAGACGCAGGAGGAAAAAGACTGACTTCGTCAAGAGGCAAAGGGACTTGTGCTTCGTCCTGCATGAGAAGGGACATGGCGATCCGGGTACCGTCAGAGAAGAACATGCGCCAGGTGCGATCGGCGGCATCCAACAGTGCTGCACAGACCACCCAGAGTTCCAGATCCAGTCGTTAGTCAGGCAGCAGCAACAGCAGGACATGCAGCTCCCAGGAGAGACAACGGTGGAAAGCTTCAAGTCATCCCAGTGAAGGTCACACTAAACGGCAGAACATTCAGAACAGGGGCCTTTCTGGACACAGGTAGCAATCATTCGCTTATCACTCGGCAGCTCCTGAGTGATACTGACATGGTTCCAGAACATCAGATGTCGATGACTGTTTCCACAATAGCCAGCGACAAGAAGATGAACACCTGGGTGGTGTCGGGGGTCACTATAGAAAGTGAGGAAACAGGAGCTGAAGTTTGACCTAAGCTATATTTATTAGAGTTTGACCTAAGCTATATTTGTGGAAAAAATGAAGAAAATACAACGGTAACTTTCGGCAGTTATTCAGTNAACGTTCAAACGAACCTTTGAGATGAACGTAGCCTCCAAACTGGACGACGAAGAAGAAAAGTTGATGTACCTCATTCAGTTCACAGAGGGAAAGCCGAAGGAGATTGTTTCTACATGTCTCCATCTACCACCAGAACAGGGATACCAAGAGGCTCTGAGACTGCTGGACCGGCGTTATAGCAACGATAGCACAAACGGCGCAGGGCCTGGTCGATCGCAATGCTACAACAAGCTTGACATGAAGTCAGATTGACGTCACCAGCCTGGACTCTGCCATACTATGCGAGGGAACGCTGAATGCTCTGAAAAATCTCCCGCACGGGACAGGTGTGTGGATCCGAAGACGATGCGGAAGATCATCGAGAAGATGCCCTTCATGGCAGATAGATGGCGCCGTGCAGTGGACTTCATCGAATATGAAGAACAGAGGAGAACTGACTTCACCGATCTAGTGGAGTTTGTGGAGAAGGAGGCGAGGATCGCGTCGAACCCAGCCTACGGACGACACGTTCTGACCCCGAAGACGGCGAAAACGGTGAAGGAGCAGCGACCCAACAGACCAGTGACTGGAAGAGCACTGGTTGGAAAAGTGAACACTGCAAGAGCAGAACAAGACACGTGCCTGTTCTGCCTGGAGAGCCACGAGACAGACAGCTGTACTAATTGGAGACAAGACGCAGGAGGAAAAAGACTGACTTCGTCAAGAGCAAGGGACTGTGCTTCTCCTGCATGAAGAAGGGACACATGGCATCCGCATGCCGTCAGAGAAGCACATGCGCCAAGTGCGATCGGCGGCATCCTACAGTGCTGCACAGACCACCCAGAGTTCCAGATGCCAGCCGTTAGTCAGGGCAGCAGCAACAGCAGGACACAGGCTCCCAGGGAGAGATAACATGGTGGAAAGCTACAAGTCACCCAAGTGAAGGGTCACACTAAACGGCAAGAAACATTCAGAACATGGGCCTTTCTGGACACGGGGTAGCACTCATTCGTTTATCACTCGGCACTCTGACTGATACTGACATGGTACCAGAACATCAGATGTCGATGACTGTTTCTACAATAGCCAGCGACAAGAAGATGAACACCTGGTGGTGTCGGGGGGGTCCATTATTAGAAAGTTGAGGAAACAGGAGCTCAGCAGGAACTTCCTCCACTCTACACACTTGACACCATCCCTGTTAGTAAAGATGACATTCCCTCAGCCGCTGATGTCAACAGATGGTCCTACCTGGTCGATGGTGGAGTAAGCATCTCGGATCAGACGTCCGTACCAGTCGGACTGCTCATCGGCAGCAACGCCGCAGCGGTGATGGAGCCGTTGGAGATCATCCCTGGAGAAGATGGTGGGCCCTACGCCATTCTAACAAGGTTTGGATGGACCCTGGGCGGCCTGAAGAAGACGGACAGCAAGTGCCGGAATATAACCGCTATCAGGTCAGCATGGACGAGCCCAATGACTGAAGAAAGGTTCGAGAACAGAGCAGAAAACCGGAAGAGGACTCTCTGTTGAAAGATGTTTGAAATTGGTGCCTCAGATGGAAACCGGTTGGGTGTGAAGAGAGGACAAGATGAGATAAAGTACCGTTTGCCAGTGAACGAAAGCCGGCTCTCCATGAACCAACCGTGTTGTGGCGGAGAGACGTCTAGATCTCCTGAAAAGGAAATTCGAACGCGATGAGAAGTACGCCGAAGAATACGCCGTCAGGATGACCAAGCTCCTTGAAGAGGGACACGCTGAAGCTGCACCTGAAGTCCCTGATGACTCCGGAAGATGGTATCTCCCCCATTTCGCAGTGAGACACCAGACGAAGGGCACTCTGCGCGTCGTCTTCGACTGTGCAAGCAAGTACCGGGGCATCAGTCTCAATGACACGCTGTTACAGGGCCCAGATCTGACCACCCCTCTGATAGATGTTTTGCTTCGGTTTCGGAAGAATCCGTGCGCATTCACTGGTGACATTGAAGCGATGTTCCTGCAGGTAGCCGTGCCAGAGAACCAGAGGGACTATCTGAGATTCCTGTGGTGGCCTCAGGGGACTACAGAACCACCTAAGGAGTACAGGATGACGGTACACCTGTTCGGAGCTACATCCTCACCCAGCTGTGCCAACTACGCACTTCACCGTACAGCTGAAGACTATGGAGCCTGTTCCAGAGAAGCGAGCGAGACGATCAGGAACAACTTCTACGTGGACGATGTGCTGAAGTCGGTGGAAGATGAGGATACGGCGATCAGACTGCTGAACGATCTCAAAGATGTGTGCGCGAAAGGAGGTTTCAATCTGACGAAATTCAACAGCAACAGCATTGAGGTCCTACAGTCATGCCCCAGCAAGAAGAGCTAAAGAAGTGAAGGACTTGACCTCGTTCGGATTCAGACCTCCCCACAGAGCGGCGCACTGGGCGTCCTCTCTGAAGGATCACCAACACCGACACCTCGGCTTTCAATTGTGGACATTGCAGAAGTGAAGAGGAAGCCAGCGACAAAACGGGGGATGCTCTCTGCCACAGCATCCTGCTATGACCCTCTTGGACTGTCTTCTCCCTGCATCGTCAAGGCTAGGATCCTCATCCAGGAACTGCAGCGCCTCACCCTGGACTGGGATGATGAAGTACCCGAGAGCCAGAAGAGAGAGTGGGAAAGATGGCTCACGGATCTGCACAACCTGTCATCTTTCAGGGTTCCGAGGTGCATGTCCCCGCTGGGACTGGACGCAACTCTGGGCGGAGGAGGCAGAATCGAACTTCATCACTTCGCTGATGCCAGCACGAAGGCGTACGGCGTTGTGTCGTATGTGCGCTCTGTTGGTGACGTGGTCAGTTGCAGACTCCTTTTCAGTAAGGCCCGACTCGCTCCAATGAAGCCGCTCAGTGTACCACGTCTGGAGCTGGCTGCAGCGACGCTCGCCGTGAAGTGCAACTTGGATCTCGTGAGAGCCCTGGATGTAGAACCTGACATCTACTTCTGGACGGACAGCACAACGGTACTCAAGTACATCAAGAACGAGAAGACGAGGTTCCACGTGTTTGTTGCGAACCGCCTCGCCATCATCCACGATGGTTCAACAGTTGAGCAGTGGCGGTATGTACCGAGTGAATCGAATCCTGCAGACACGTAGTCACGTGGATATGCACGCCTTCCGCTGCTGATTTCACAGCGATTCTGGCAGTGACGGACCCCAGCTCTGCGGAGCACCGGTGAGCAGTGCCTGAGTCCAGAGGAGAGGCAGGATGGACTGCAATGATCCTGAAGTTGAAGGCCGTCGCTCGGCCGCGACGGGTTCATGAGGGTCCGCCGTTAGGAGGACCTCGCGCGTCACGTACTTCCTCTTGGAGCCGCTTTAGTCAGAGCCGTTGCTCTGTCCGTGCGCTGATCAGACTATGGAGAAGAAGGAGGGTCTCGCCAGTCCGAGCTGCTCCGAGCGATCCGGAGTTCTCTCTCTCTGCACGATCTGAGGCAGCGGGAATTGTATTCCTGAGGGATGTACAGTCGGCACTTCAGGGCGAGCGTGTCTGAGCTGAGGGCTGGTCGGCCAGTCCGCAACTCGAGCTCGCTGGCGCGTCTGGACCCCTGGCTGGACGGAGAGGTGCTCCGGGTCGGTGGTCGTCTCAGGAACAGCGCTCTCCCGTTCGAATCGAAGTATCCCCTGGTCCTACCGGGACGTGACCCCGTGGTGGACTTACTCATCACAGCTGCTCACGAAAAGGCGGGACACGAGGGAAGACAGCACGTCCTGGCAGACCTGAGGGCAAGGCACTGGATCGTGGGCGCTAACGCGGCCGTGCGGCGATGCATCAGCCGCTGCATAAGCTGCAAGAAGAGACAGCAGCAGCCGGAGAGCCAGAAGATGGCAGATTTACCAGAGGACCGAACGCGCGTGGGAGAGACAGCCTTCACTCATACCGGTGTGGACTACTTTGGGCCGTTTTATGTGAAACGCGGCCGATCACTGGTCAAGAAATACGGGGTGGTGTTCACTTGCTTAGCCATCAGAGCTGTCCATATCGAGGTTGCGGACAGCCTGTCCACGGATTCCTTCCTATGTGCGCTGCGGCGATTCATCGCGCGCCGAGGTGGAGTGCGCACCCTCCGGTCCGATCAGGGGACCAATTTTGTCGGTGCAGAAAAGGTACTGAGCCAGGAGCTCGCCTACCTGAAGGAACACGAAGACAGCATACGAGAGGCGGCGCTCCGTGTCGGTATCGTTTGGCGCTTCAACCCTCCGCATGCCTCCCACTTCGGAGGAGTGTGGGAGCGTCAGATTCGAACTATCAGAAAGATACTCAACAGCCTTCTGACGCATCAGTCTTTTTCTGACGATACGCTGCAGACGCTCCTCTGCGAGGTGGAAGCGATCATCAACAACCGGCCCCTGACGCCCGTCTCAGCCGACGTTCGTGACGATCCACCACTGACACCGAACCACCTCCTCCTCCTGAGATGCGTCCTGTTCCCGCCCTCAGTTACAGTCTCAACCTGTGACCACCGCAGAAGCTGGCGGCAAGCCGGCTACCTCGCGGAACAGTTTTGGCGCCGGTGGAGGACTGAATATCTCCCACTCTTACAAGTTAGAAGTGGCCCAACCACTCGAGGTCGGTCCAATTTAAAGACAGGGGATGTCGTGCTGATGGTCGACGACACTGTGGCCGGCGCGTGTAATGGCCTCTGGGGCTGTGGAAGGAAGCGCTTACCGGAGCACCGACGGGCGTGGTGCGTTCATTCCGTCCGAGTCCGCGCTCGCGGCGCGACGTTCGAACAGGCCGGTCACCAAACTTATCAAGATTATCGGAGGATAAGCAAGGCGTAGAAGTAAGAAGTATTGGTCAGAAGAAGAATATTTTTTGAAGTCGGGGACGTCAAAAGGGGGTGGGTGTGAATGCCTGTCCCTTGATTCCCAGCCATTTCCGTCCATTCCTGCAGGGCACGTGTGTTTTGGGCCGATCGAGGCGTCAATCTATGAAATTTCTGATTTATGTTGTTCCTGTTATGTTGGCGTTTATTGCTCATAGATGGCAGGACATGTGACACTGGGCTTACGGACCTGACAGCATTGTGATAGCGGTGTGTTCGAATTCATGCAACCTTAGTTTTGTTTTATAGTTTCGAAGGCCACCTCTATTTTTGGGCGATCGCCATGTGTTTTCTCGGGTAAAGGCGTTTAGACACGGGCTGGAACCCGTGGCTGTGAAATATGAGATTTACTCTGCTTGTGAACACTGCGGGGTGAACTTAAATGTGTAAGACAGGACGGCAGGAATCTTGTGAGTTAAGTTTGCATTTGATGTTGGTTGGCCGTCTTTGTCTTGGCATGTATAAGCCAGGATCAGGATCAGAATCAGGAGCAGTGACCTCTGCGTGACCTGTGGCGTTGACCTGCGGCGCCAGTGATTTTAGATAATTTAAGTAATATGGAATTGTATGTTGGGTGTCCTGGAAGAGGCTGTTGGTCATCTGGATGAGGTTGTCGGTATCATTGGAAGCGGTGTTTGTTGGTGTCTGGAAGCGTCGTCGACATTTGCATGAAGTGTGTTTGTTTTCGCAGATACCGTTGGCGTACAGAAAGCAGAATACAGCTACGCGTGCAGAGATCATGCTGAGATTTTGTCTTGCATAGGAACATGGAGCCATCCTGATGAATGGGGCAGCAGCTACAGTCGTACCTTCTTATGAAATTGAGCAATGTTTGTGAGAAACAAATGTCATAATCGTGTTCGGCAGCAATTACTTTATCTTAAGCACCACAAGCGGCGTACATTTGAGAACTTTTGGGAAGGTGGCAGTGTCCCTTTAACATACCGAGTTTCAGTCGGAGGAGATCTGGCATCACATTATTAATCTATCAATACCTATCTTGCTTATTACAGCCAAACTGCTATTTCGTGAGCATATATGGGCAATTCCAGGACAGATCACCAAGGCATGGTAACCACACCCAGTCCGATTTCGCTTTAAAGTGGTGTATGGGGTTATCTTGGGTGCTCATTTCGTTTCTCGAATTTATATGGTCGTCAGGTTACGGGGTCACAAGATACAGGTAACGAAAAATCAAGTCAAGGTCAAACAATCCCACTAACGTTTTGTCATTATATCTCCAAGATGAAAATACATATCAGGGCAAAACTATATATCATTAGAGAGAGGAATAAACAACAAACATGATGACATAATTATTTACCCCTTAAGCCAAAATTTGACAATTTGATCTAGAGACTTTTTTAATAAATTTAGTCCGAATGCTTTGTAGGGATGGCTTTCCGAGGTCAGGACCCGCGCTAAGCAGAGCTGTTGCGTGGTCCTTGATCCACCCGCTCGCGCAATTCCCTGTTGGCCGGCAGAATTACGAGACGAAAAGTTCAATGGCCCTGCACATACCTGGACACGGTTCGGCCCGATCGGTGACAGTCACCTGGCCTTGAGCTGGCGAACCGCTGCCACCGGCCGCAGGCCATCCCAGTCAGGAGCAAATAGCGAGCGCCGAAGCGACTCGAACCCAGGCTTCCAGTACTGAGATAGGTCAGAAGACCGGCGCTCTCCCACTGAGCTACGGGGGCGGACCTTGAAGTGATGTCAAGATCAAACTTTGTTTGCCCATTTCGATTTTGTTTAAATTTGCACATAAGTTGGCTCATTCAATTAGTAACTCGCATGCAAAATTCCACGTGGTAAGTGCAACTACTTAGGGTTCAACAGGGAGAATATGTAATAACGTCATTTTCCCAGCAAGTTAACGAATTACGATTTTCTTCAAATGTATGTAATATGGGCGTAATTTAAAATCACCTGCCCTATGGAATACACTTATGGCATTATTTTTTAACATAAAAATAAGTAAAACAATATAAATATATAAACAATATAAGTAATTTGTATCGTCCTCTAATGGACTTTCGATGCGACAATATATCGCATCACTTATCACACGGGTGTGCATCTACCGTTTGATTATAATTCTGATCAGCAGTAAATATGTTAATTGTTGTTGGCATGAGTTATCATTTTGTCACGCCTTCTGGGTCATGGTCATAATTATCGTGTCCTCTGATTGGTCGGTCCGGATCTGTCACGTGATGTGCCCGTCCCGGGCGCAGCGAAGTTGTCGATCGGCTCGGTCTTGGTTGTGTCGCACTAAAGGAGAAGCAGTGACATTTTTGATTTGTTAGCATCATTTTCTGAATGCTACCGTCATGGCATAAATGAATGTTGTCTAATTTAAGATCATAAAGCTTATTCCTTTCTTCAAAGTTAGAAGTTTGTGACAACTTTAAAAAGCCGTTACATTACTATCTTTCGCAGTATCATGTTTGAGCTTTTCTCTCCGGTAAATGGCGAGCGCGTCATATTCTGGCGCATCTGTTTTCAATTGTTACAACTGTTATGAACATTGGTCCATGGTCCCTGAAACAAAATCGCGGGCACTAAAATAAATCGCCGTTAGTGGCAATAATTAATCATACGATTTCATTGCACTTTTCTATTGTTTTTATTTAGTGTTTTGGGAAAAAATGTCTCTTTGTATTGAGAAAGTCAAAACTATGTATTATAGTACAGCCAGTAGATAATATGCAAAACTCCGAATGTTACAAATAAATTAGCCATAATGATTGTGTTAAAGATTGGAGGTCGCGATTACTACGCATCGTATCTATTATCTAAGCAGTCTTTGGGTGCATAAGGCTACTGCTAATTTGAACACCTTTGTATTCAATGTTTGTTGATTGCCAAGGATAGGAGGGAACATAATCATGATAAACAGAGTGCAATAAACAATTTGTGTTTACTGTTTCTGAAAAAATTCCGTATTTTCGTGGAAACTGAAATTAATTACCATTCATCTATATACATGTAGTACCGGTCGTAAAAAGTGTGGAACGTTCTATAACAACATGACCTTCACATATCTTTCGGTAGGAATGCTTTTTGCAAAATGTTATGAGTTTACAATATATTGGTCTTGTCTGTCGATTTCAAGTAACTACTTTTTTGTGAGAAAAAGGTCAATATTTGCCTGTAGCACCATCACGTTCGCGTGGAAATAGCAGTGTGGATTTATTGTTGACTACAATTCCATGCCCGTCTTAGCGCTCGCCACATTTAATTTAGGTGATGGCGTGTTGTGACCGGCTTTAACGCCAAAACGTTGTTAAACGTATCGAAGGCAACCACATAGGAACTTAAGGAAAATATCCAAGAAAATGGCAATATATACAGGCACAAAGTGTGTAATAGCTTGGCTCTTTTGATCAGCAAAAATTAGCAAGCTCTTCATGACGAATACAATCGGTGATTGGGCACAGAGACGCAGGTACAAGTTTTCCTTCCGTTGTAATTGAGTCTCTAATGCAGATTTTATGCTTGAACAACTGCCGTTGTATGTACCTACTTAGACAGAGCAATACACAAATTGCTTCTGATCATGATTATAAATCAAACAGTAGATGCAAATAGTTGCTGCGAAATTGCCGTTGCATGGGATGTCCATCAAAGGACGATATTAATTATTTACATTATTTATTATTTGTATTGTTTTTACTTATTGTTATTTATTTGTGCTGTTTTTATTCATGCAAAAATAATGTCATAAGTGTATTCTATAGTTCAGGTGCTTTAAAATGACGCTCATGGTGCTTACATTTGGAGAAAACCGTAAATTGTAAACTTGCTTGGCAAATGATGTCATTACACATTCCAACTGTTGACCCCTAAGGAGTTGCACTTACCACTAATTAGTTGCACTAAGGACTAATGTTTTGGAGTCAGACAAAAAAAAAATGCCATACCCCACCCTTGGGGTTTAGGGCAACTTTGAGGAAGAGCATACATGATTGTTAAATCCAGCATTCATATATTTGGGCTGCTTTTTTAAAATCACGGAGGTGGCATTCCCTGTAACATATTATATATGAGGAGTAAGCCAGTGAAAGCTGTCTTACCTCAATCGTTCAGCTCATGTAAGACGAGGATCAAAGAATAGCCATGTCGTGTGAAACAGTGTGATTGGGAGTATACAAATACAAATCAAATGCAAATTATATCACTTGGGTCGCTTGCGAGGATGTCAATTATATGGAACCTTTTGTTGGTAATTTTGATATAGCTCTTGCCAAAATGATGTGAATAGGTAAAGCGCATGAACGCTCACAATACAACTTCCCAGTTAAGTGTTGCAAAAAAGAATGGCATGATCTTTAGCTTCAACGTTTTCCTGTAGCTCTACAATCTGCATGTGTATGGTGCAACCCTACTCGCTGACTGACAGCAGGGAATTAAAGGTCAAAATATCGAACACGTCATGTGCAGGCCTTTATACTGTCGGCCAGAGCCAAAAGTCATTGCAACAGCGCAGGTAAACAGCGCTGAGTCATAATTTCGTCAGCCAAAACTGCGCCCTAATCCAGCTTTACTGCATCTGCCGTCTGCGCTTTCATGTCAGTTGTTCGATCGTTCTTCTACCAGTGAACAACATCCCTTCTCGAAAGCCTGAAAAAAGAATGTGTTACATATATGCAGCTATTTGAAAAGACTCTGCTTGGACATCGTGTAGACTGACAAAAACCGTAATGTTGGATGGGATTTCGCCAAGGGGGGGGGCGCCCCGAGATGGCCCATTCCCGAGCGTTGAAAGGGCCCAATAGAACTGGGGGCCAATATAATAATGGGACCCCTCCGTACTGGTGAGGGTCCATTTGACATGTTCAGTTTGTTCTGGGCCCTTCTTGATCTGCTCACTGTTTCAGGAGCCCCTTTCAGTCTGGTCAAGGGCCCCTCTGACCTGCAAAGGGCTCTTTGAATTCTCGGGTGCTCTGGTTGGGTAGCAGGCCTTGCCAGGCTGCTCCAGGGGCCTTTGACCTGGTAAAGGAAACGCGTTGGCATGCTTTTTGCCTTACCCATGCTCAAGGGGCCCTCCGACCCGCTCAGGGACACTCACGACCTGTCCAGGGGCCCCTTCGGGACCTTGCCCAGGGGTCCCTTCGACTGCCCAGGGGCCCAACGACCTGCACAAGGGGCCCTCCGTCCTGGCTTAGGGCCCATAACGGTGCTTGCAGGGGGCCCTCTGGACCGCTCAGGGGCCCTTTCGGCTTGTTCAGGGGTCCCTCTGACATGACAGTATTTTTCTTAAACGTCCAAGGCCTTTGGTCTTTCAGGAAAGGGCCCTGGTGGACCTAAAGGGGCCTGGAATTGCTCATAACTATCTAAAAACACGCTTCGCGTGATCCTCCGCCTCATAAAGAGTCCATGATACCGCAGCAGGGTGAAAAAGCAGCTAGTGTAATCCCTGCCAGCTCGGAAGGTTTCCTGAGCAGTCTGGAGGGTCCCTGGACAGACCAGAGGGCCCCTGGGAAGTTCACAATCACAAAATAAAGTGGCCAAAGTCCTTAAAGTTTTTCATATCCATTTGGGGGACCTTTCAACGCTCGGGAAGGGCCCTTTCGAGACCCCCCCCCCTCCCCGCCCCCTCCTGGACGGAATACTGGCTACGTGCCTGGTTTGTACACGGTATCAATCAAATCTGACCCGAATCGGTCGGGTCGGGCCAAGGAGGGGGGGGGGGAGTGAATGCCCTCCCGCAACGGTCGTCACACTGGTGTTTGTTTGTCCGTTAGTCAATGGGGCTTTACGACAGCGTAACTCGTGCTACGGCTGTGTGACGGTGAGAGTGCTCAGGCTATTCCAAGCCTAAGGGCATCGTCATGACTCATTTGTAATGCTATTGCTCCATACAAAAATATCCGTTACATATGAAAAGCATGACACCAAAGTGACCAAACTAATTTCAATGAAAGCTATGTTGGCCATTCATTGAGCGTTTGAGCTGGCCCCCAGTTGGGGGGGAGGTGCTGGCTGTTGTTGGTATATTTGCTACAAAAGCCGTTCATTCTCGTTGATAAATTATTATTATGATGATGGAGGAACGGCCACGGCTGATGGAAGTTTATGTGGCGAGTGGCGACTATACTTTGTTATAAAATGATTAAACTGCCATCTTTGGTGCATGTGACGCTGAATTAAGATCTCTGATTCGACCAAGTTAGGAATATGATCCCATACTTAATCATGACTAATAATGACGCTACAGGGACGAAGGAACGTCACGAAAAAGTGTGTGTGTGGGGGGGGTGCAGTGAAACTTTGATCTCGTCATTGAGAACAGGAACCAACCCCTATCAAATATATATTTGAGATTTTGGCTCTTCTTGTCTGGGCGAAACTTTTGCCATCAAAAACGTTTCTTCACCAAGTACAAAAACATATTTTAGCACGCAAACATGACCGAAAAAAATGTTGGGGCCATGCCCTGCCCCCTGATTCCTATGCCTAGGTCACTATTTCAACTAACGCATGGTTGAATGCATACTCTTGCGCTGTATTTGAAGCAAAACCCTTCATTGGCAGGTCCCAGCCTTGACGCGTCCTCTGATCAACACCATATCTTAAATATGATGCTGATCAGAGGACATTTGAAAAGCGTGCCTCATAAACCTACGAGACGCCAGGTGTCATTTTTTAAAATTCTGTTCTGAAACTTCGAGCAAGAAGACAGCAAGCAGAACTACAAGCAAGGAGATCTGATTTCTGATTTATTTACATATTTTCTTTCATTTATGTTAAATAAACTTGATGATGATGATGAGATCGACCGCCAATGGGTAAGCCATCACCGTTCATCTTGGCGAGTGTGTCTTCGCTAGAGCGACAGCAAGGGGAGCTGGAAGAGAACGTACAAGACGGTGGTCCGATCGAGGTCATGTCAAACGAAGGTCATGTTCATGATCGACACGCTGACGGTAACAGTCGATCTACGCACCTCACAAGAAACCGGAGACATTGCCTAACATGCGAAGCCACGCAAGCTTATGACAGGAGCCCAAATGAAGTGCGATTTCAAGCCTAATTACTCTATAACCTTTCGACGGCAGACACTATTTTACAATCAAAACTCGTAATGTTTGATCGGTTGAATAAAAAAAAAATCCTTCTGTGAACGGCAATCGCTTTGGATCCCATTTTTCGTCCGTGACTTTTAAAGCCACTAAGTCTAGCTTGCAGGAATAAATTTCTTGCAATGAACATTGGACGCAATGAACCCTGCACCGTGTATAGTGCCCTGCCTGCACCAATGTGTGCTGAGATTGGTTCATGTCACTGAGTCTGCGTTTGGTCACTAGTTCCCACGGACGTCTGTGTTTGAACGGAGTTTAGGGTAGTTGTGTTGCTTTTTTTGTGTATCAAACGGCATTAGCATGCGAACACAAATGAATGCACCATTTCAGATTGGTTTATTGAGATTGCAAGCCTGAATAAGTCAGGGCCGTGACTGGCAGCGAGGTGGTTCCCCTGTTCGCACACACGCCGTCTGGCTGCATGCGCCATGTATCCAGGCCGACAAGTAGCCAGGATTTTGCTAAGGGGGGGGGCCACGTTTGAAAAAATCACATTTGCTCTCAGCCATCTTGTGCTGACCCGGGGGGAGGGTAGGCGTCCAGGTTTTCAAGTAGAAATCTCATTCTACTAGTATGAAATCAATTTCTGTTTCTCAGTCCCATGAAAATGCTGAACCAGGGGCGGGGGGAGGGTAGGGGGGGTTTCAGAAAATCTCATTTCTAAATCTAGTGTGAATTTATCTTCGCTCAGGGGGGGAAGGCATGGCCCAAGCCGTGCCCCGCCCCCCTTGGCTTACGTCCCTTGCGGGAAATGGTAGACATATACAGCTGTTAACATATACAAATCAAACGAGAGCCGCAGGCGTCGTTAGATCTCAAAGGACCACTGAGTGGCCTCGGGTGCCAGAGTGGCGGGTGACAGATTGTGACTACACCCGTGGTTCAAGGAGAGACGGGCACTGCAATCATGCCGCTGGCCAGGTCCAGGACAACCTGAGCCTGCTTCTCATGCGTGGTCAGTCGGGTGGTGCTCGCTGAGATTCGGGCCACTGGCATAACCAACCTGCGCCAGCCCGATCTCGCCAATCTCCAGCCTGATTCGCCATCTCCACCTTGAATCTCGGGCACCGCAGCCGCTGATTTTCGTCAAACCGGCCAGCCCTGATCTCGCCGTCTCCAGCCCTGATCTCGCCACCGCCAGCCCTGATCTCGCCACCTCCAGCCCTGATCTTGCCACCTCCAGCCCTGATCTCGCCATCTCCAGCCCTGATCTCGCCACCGCCAGCCCTGATCTCGCCACCTCCAGCCCTGATCTTGCCACCTCCAGCTCTGATCTCGCCGTCTCCAGCTCTGATCTCGCTGCCGAGGATTTCGTCACAGTGTTCTTCGGTGGACTGGCGGATACCTGCCTGAAAGTTGCGGGGCAAAGCGGCGTGGAAGAACTGAGGAACGATCAGAACCGGAGCACAGAAGAGATCAAAGCTAAACTCTTCGAACTCGCTGTGGGACTTACAAACGGACAGCAGCGTCTACAGCATCACATGACAGCCATACAGGACCAGCATCAGCAACAAATGGCAGCCCTGCAGGACCAGCATCAGCAGAAAATGGCAGCCCTACAGGACCAGCTAACCTCAGTTCATCAGCAGCAAATGACAGCCCTGCGGGACCAGCTGACCTCAGATCATCAGCAACAAAGAACAGCCCTGCAGGGCCGGAATAGTGATCTCGCCATCTCCAGCCCTGATCTCGCCACCGCTAGCTCTGATCTCGCCATCTTCCAGCCCTGATCTCTCTACCGCTAGCTCTGATATGGCATTCCAGTCCTGATTCTGCATCCGCCCCCTTTAAGGCTCTGATTCGCTCATCTCCAGCCCGATTCGCACCGCTGCCCTGATCTCGCCAACGCTAGCTATGATCTGCCATCTCCAGCCCTGATCTCGCCAACGCTAGCTCTGATCTCGCATCTCAAGCCCCGATCTCGCTACGCAGCCCTGATCTCGCCATCTCCAGCCCTGATCTCGCCATCTCCAGCCCTGATCTCTCAAGCCAGACCGCTAGCTCTGATTCGCCACTCCAGCCCTGATCTCGCCACCCTAGCTCTGGATATCGCCATCTCCAGCCCTGATCTCGCCACCGCTAGGTCTCTGATAATGCCCAATCTCCTCCCTGATCTCGCATCGCTACTCTCGATCTCGCATCTCAGCCCCGATCTCGCTAACCGTAGCCCCTGATCTCGAGCGCGTAGCTTATGATCTGCATTCCAGCCCTGATCTCGCAAGCCGCACTAGCTTGAATCTCTGCATCCCAGCCCGATCTCGCTACGGCTAGCCTGATCTCGCCACGCTACTCTGATCTTGCGCCATCTCCAGCCTCCGATCATCGCTAACCGCCTAGCCGCTCTCGCCACCGCTAGCTATGATCCGCACTCAGCCTGATCTCGCCACCGCTAGCTCTGATCTCGCCATCTCCAGCCCTGATCTCGCCACCGCTAGCCCTGATCTCGCCACCTCCAGCTCTGATCTCGCCACCTCCAGCTCTGATCTCGCTGCCGAGGATTTCGTCACAGTGTTCTTCGGCGGACTGGCGAATGCCTGCCTGGAAGTTGCGGGGCAAAGCGGCGTGGAAGAACTGAGGAACGATCAGAACCGGAGCACAGAAGAGATCAAAGCTGAACTGTTCGAAATCGCTGCGGGCCTTACGAACGGACAGCACCGTCTACAGCATCACATGACAGCCATACAGGACCAGCATCAGCAATAAATGGCAGCCCTGCAGGACCATCACCAGCAGCAGATGGCAGCCCTACAGGACCAGCTGACCTCAGGTCATCAGCAACAAATGACAGCCCTGCAGGACCAGCTGACCTCAGGTCATCAGCAACAAATGACAGCCCTCCGGGACCAGCTGACCTCAGATCATCAGCAGCAAAGGACAGCCCTGCAGAATCAGCTGACCGCAGATCATCAGCAACAAATGACAGCCCTACAGGACCAGCTGACCTCAGATCATCAGCAAAAAATGGTAGCACTCCGGGACCAGCTTACCTCAGATCATCAGCAGCAAAGGACAGCTCTGCAGAGCCAGCTGACCTCTCATCATCAACAACAAATGACAGCCCTCCGGGACCAGCTGACCTCAGATCATCAGCAGCAAAGGACAGCCCTGCAGAGCCAGCTGACCTCAGGTCATCAGCAACAAATGACAGCCTTACGGGACCAGCTGATCTCAAATCAGCAGCAGCAAAGAACAGCGCTGCGAGATCAACAGCGGAAAACGGCAGCCCTGCGAAACCAGCTGACCTCCATTCAAAGGGAGCTGCTGACACGCACGGCTCGCGAGGACTGTCCCGCCGGCTGGAGCCGCCGCGGGAGCAACTGAGCAAAAAATGACGTCATGAGTTACTTATACCGGTCATCATTACTCAGTCAAAAACAACGTTGTTGCTGTGAAATTTGGTTTGGGTGTCATCCATGCTTAGTTCTTTCACATTTTATCGGTGTTTTGGATATGTTGATTTTTCGATTTTTTGATTTTGTAGACGAACTTTTATTTTAATATAAATTTATTTTTTATTTTTAGGGAATAATTTTTTTTTTTTTTTGAAAATCCGATGCATTAATTTGGGTGAAAATGTCACTTACTTCCTTTTAATAGTTTTGGTTTGTCATTTGCTTCAAAGTTCGATTTACAACGATTTTGCAATTTTTAATCGTTTTTGTAAAAAATGGCATGACATGACGTCACTAAAATGTAATTTTCTCCTAAAACACTGCATCATTTACAATGAAAATGTGTGGAAAGATGTATAATTGATGCACCATAAGGTACTACAAACGTAACGTCGCTATCTGTAGTTATTTAAAAGTTGTTGAGAATATCCAAGAGGGGGGTAAAATTCCCCTAGCTTTGCGCGGGCTATGCCTTAAAGGGATTATACGGTTTTTCCCAGAATAATTGAGTTACATAGTAAAACGTACTAATGAAGGTGGTAGAAGGCCCACGGTTACCACATTTTTTTCTTCTGGAAAATGCATCTTCTTTACGTAAGGACGTTTCAAAGTGCTCGGTGATAGCCACCGCGTACTTTTTGCAGTACTTGCTGAGGTATAGGGACAGCCGTCTCCTACTTACGGACCCGAGCCATGCCCGCCCCAACGGATAGAGATATTAAAAAAAAGTGGTGGAACCAGTAATCCGACTCAAGTACTCGTATCAATACAAGTCTGCAAAAAGTTAAAGTTTAACGCTGATAATAGCTGAAAATCATGAATCTAATGAAGCAACGAGGTCACTCTCATAATGTCTAAACGGTGTTTAAGCACATACAACTGCAAAAGAGTGCATTTCCTTTCAGGACGGAAACCCGTATAATCCCTTTAATTGAAAACAGAAAATACACAATTTTCAAATAATTTCTTAAATTCTCATTCATCACTTCTAAACGTGGAATTAGACCAACTGGAACCACCAGTCAGTAGCATTCCTATGATTCGAAACGGACCCCGCCATTGCTAGTCATATGATAATTACCAGAATAAGAGCAATGATAGTCGAAACTATATCGTCTTGGTCGTGACTTTGCAAAACTTGGCCGTTGCTGCCTTCATCTAAGCCCGACATTGACTGGGGGCGGGCGAAAAATGCCCAATGACGAACTTTCGAAATAGCTAAAAAGCAATAGTGCTATTAGTAGGAAACTTCGGGCGCCTTCTCCTACGCCAATGTTACGTCTTCTGTGCAAAAATGAGCCGATTCCGTCGAAAATGTTTCGAGATACAGCGAATTTAGTGACATCAATGCACGCAAGTTTGAAGAAAATATAAGCTAAGCATTAGTAGACCTCGGCAAAGACATACTTTTACAAAATTGTAATCACAAAACGTCGAATAATAGCAAGAAAGTGCTACAAAATGGCTACCTTGAATATGTGAAATTGCTGTTTTTTACCCATCAAAATAAAGTGAATAAGATAAAAATTACCACAAAGTTGAAGAGTTTGAAGATATTTAAAAATACTACATATTAGGGAGCTACATATGGGCAATGCCTAGACTCAATTTCAGAACAATAATATCACCATTCATGACTGACATGTGGCTTTTAAAGTATAAGTTACTCTTACTCATGACGTATTTGTGTCTGTGTGCGTGTGTGTTTTTTTACTGACCGGCTACGAACAAATCAACGTCACCATTGCATTTCTGAGGCAAAACTGGTTCAGAAGCATGCCCTTTTCATTTGTATTCATACATTTCTAATTGTGATATTATGTGATCTGACCATGTCCTGAGCTTGACACAAGCTCCACTTAACTTAAGTCAGAGGGTAAAATGACAATCATCAAGTTTTACGTGCAAAATATCACACTAAACATATGTTACACGGATTTCGTAAATATTTATCACAAAGTGACCTTTTGTGACCTGACCTTGTCCTTTGCCAGTCCCACATGCCACTGAAGCTCATGTGGGATGTGTTTAATACATTTGAGAGCACTTCGGGTGATCATGAAGGCTTTGGATGGAATACATGGCCCATACACTCAAACACCTCGATTATGACCTTTGACCTGACTGTGACCCGACGTGTGACCTCAATTTGACAATTTCGAGCATGCTTGAGATGTGTCCCATGGAGAGATTTTAAATGTCACTTTGCGCGTCTCGCTGCGATCATTTGTTCTGAAGATTACTTAGGGGCGTTTCTCCTCCAGTCGGGCGCTGAAACCCTAGTTAACGGCGGCCGGCGGTGAGCCAATAAAGGCAGTGAACATGTTGATATTATGTTTCTTGTTGTACACCACTGCAAAGAACGGCCTGTCTGCGTGGAATAGTGGTATAGGAGTGGGCAGGGTCGAGGTTGTGCCGATGATGATAGCTGCGGCTCCGGCCGCCTCGGTGCCCTGCTCATCGACTTCTATGAACACCTTGTGGACGATGTCGCTGACAACTAGTCCACTGGTAACAGAAAGGCCGCTAAAATCAGCACCCAAACGAAATATTTCCTGGATGCCCAGCTGAGACATTGCACTACCCAACGAATATTCTGCTTCTATCTTAAAACGTGGCATTCTAACCTCAATGTTGGTGTTGATCAGACCTTGAATGATGCTGTCAATGTTAAGTGTGTCAAAGAATTCTCCAGCGCAGTTACTGGGCAGCCATGCTACGCTTACTGGTTGATAGCGAGCATGCAGTAATCCGTGTGTTTCAGGCAAGAGACACGATCGTATGTACCATGTTCGGCAGCGTAAAATGCTGTTCAGATTTTAGCTCATCATGTTGACCTGCTCTCTCTCCACTTTGTTCAAGGAATGTACGGCGGGACTGGCGTTATTGGAAGGTATCCTTCCAATCTCCTTGAAGTACAACGCACTAACCAGCACCACTAGCGCATTTCCCAGGACTACAGGCGAGACCAGGTTTTGTATGCGGTTGTTGGTGACACTGGCGACATCACTGTTGATTTGATTCGCCGCCTGGGAAGCAGAGGAGAAGGACACGACGCTTGCGCCGTAGTATGTGACGAGGAGATTGCTGAAGGACTGCTTGACGCTGAAGCCGCTCCTGACGTAAATCCGGTTGAAGACAGCAGTGGTGAGCTGGCTGGAGCTTGTGGCGATCTAGTTGATTGCAGACTGGTAGGCGGGCAAAAACGTGCTTACAGCTGGTGTGGTCACTCCTAATACTGGTGTCATCTGCAAACATACATACGAGTTATCTAAATACGAGTTAAATATGAGTCATCCCGTACTAGTTACCTGTAGAAAATGACAAAAATGACATTCTTAAGTAAATATTATCGGCCCATCCAATAAACAAAGCACAATTTGCGAAAAAATGTATGTCACCGACATTTTGTCATCAGAATCCCTTCACTTGACTCATGAACACCCGGTGGCAGTGTTCCCACGTCCTGGTATTATATCAGATCTTCTGCCTCCTATTGGCTTGGAAATGGAACGTCACCACCAGATTCTGGCTTTCTATTGGTTAAAATTGACAGTCACCGAAACTACTGGCTACCCAATAGCAGCGCGAGCGATGGTTTCCGTTATACCTTGTGAGTTGCGTTACATTAGCCGCGGAGGAGAGATGGGGTATCCGAGGGGCGCTGACCTTCGCCACAGGTCGTCACCCCAGATCGGCGCACGACAGCCTACAGAAGATGGATCCGCAACCTCGCGGGCAAACGTAGCGCTGAAACCGCGCAAATGCGTAGGTCACATACAGTGGCTATTGATGGGTGGCCTGGCCGACATGTATACTGCAGAGGTCGCCTGTGGCAGGTGCGACGTTTCGTGTCGTGCATAATACAATTGTAACGGTATGTAGCAACGCCGGTGGCTGGCCACCATGTAGCCACCGATGGGCGTCAATATTACCACCACTATGTTCAACCATATTCAAATAAACTTATATTAATATTGCAACCTTGTGATGAAATATTGTCTCTGATGTGGACCTGACTGATTAGATGAAGTTCAGGTGGTAAAATGACGTAGCTATCGAATTATCGTGAAGTTAAACAGGGCTGCGGAGTCGGAGTCGGAGTCGGTCGGAGTCGGTAATTTTGCCGGAGTCGGAGTCGGAGTCGGAGTCGGTAAAATTTTGACCGACTCCGACTCCGGCTGGCACTTTTATGGGCTCGTACTTTAAAAGTATTTTGAAATGGATCACCAATGACGATGATAACATAATTTTGCAGTCTTCTCGAATTTTTCACTAAGTTTATTTTCCCAATATCCATGAATGTTACTAATGTTTGTATTCAGTCTTATCATGGACGTAATAGAGGCTACTCCTATACTCAGGGGATGTCTTTCGGGGTCGGCAGTCAAAAATGCCACTCCAAGGAAATGTTTGCTGACGAACAATAAGAAAGTAAAGGTAGATCGGTAACCATCCGAGCTTACAAGCAATTTTAAAGCTGTCAAGCGGATGTAAGTGTTTCCCCTCTCATTTGTTAAGATAAATATTATCCATTTCCCTCAAAAATCGGAGTTATCACTTTGAAAATGACAGACGAGAACAACAAATACTCAAAATCGTCACATTGTGCGTAAAACTTCCCTTTTGAAAGATCATTGCAATTTAAATTTTATAGAGCGGTCACATCTTTGACGACCGGTGCTGCCAAGGTAACAATGCAAATACTTTTGGTCCTCTAATCAAGCTGCGGGCATTTCCCTTTTTTTATGAAATTAATTGGAAAATGTATTTTGTGCTTATAATCTACTTATTGTGATTATATGTCCGTAGAACCGCTATATCTAATAACCATTGAATGAATTGAATGAACTTTGGTGCGATTGTGTTTTAGTGTTGATGTCCGTCTGGTCTGCTAAATTAAATGTAAAACTATATTAACTAAAACTAAATAAAAAACCGTGTAATGTGTAGCTAGCAAATTGGCCACTACGCATTGCTAATTTCCGATACAGTCACACACAGGGATTCAACTGTTGTCCGATGCCAATCTGGTGTGGTTCGTGTGTTGCGGCAGGAATGCCCATGGACGCGTGCTCGTCAGCTGACGACTGTAGGACGATGGTCGGCCCACTGATCTGCCGTGACGGCGTCTGCGCGTGCCGGGAGAACTTCCGTCAGCTGCTGAACGGCTGTCTGCTGCCCGGCGACGCCAGCTTCACGGCGCTGCTGACGGGTGCGCCGGACCCCGACTCACTGCTCACCTCCCAGCGTCGTGGTCCTCATCACCGACCGTGCGCCGCCGCTCTTGTCGAGAGACCCCGACGTCCTTCCTCTTCCGGCAGCAAGCAACTCCGCGATGGAACAAGCGCGCTGCGACCTCTTTTCGCGCGTGCAAGGCGACGGCAATGCGATCTTCCATTATGATATAGATCCGGCAGGCGACATCAGCACCGGCACAGTGGAAGCCGCTAAGTTCCCGCACGCCGTCGGCTCGCCACCGGCCGTCTTTAGCAAGGGGCCAGGAGGCCACTTCGCCCTCCTCAACGACACCCTGCAGAGCGCTAGTGCGGCACAGCGGGCCTGCGCGGAGCAGGGTGGTGTTCTGTTCCCGGCCCATTCGCGCGATGAGATCCTCGCTGTCTTCGAACACCTGGCCATCACCGCGGAGCACCTGCCGGGCACGACATCTCGAGGTGTCTTCGTCGGGCTGGACGACAGCCTCACGCGGGCCGACGACGGCCAGCGGCTCAAGTTCGCCTCGAGTCGAGGCCGTGCCGTCACTGATCTCGAGTGGTCCCCGGGAGAGCCGCAGATAAAACCCTGCGTCTACGTCAACGTCAAAGCAGAGTTCCATCTCAACGACATATCCTGCGGCTCCCGGCTCTCAGCCGTCTGCGAATTCATCGGGCAGGACGAGGCGGTCGGTCGGCGCTGGGATCGCGATGACGCCTGGGGCCTGACGCTGGACCTCGGCGCGGTGTACCAGCTGCACTCGGTGCAGTACGAAGGCGGCCAGACGGCACCGGCGGCCGTCACAGTCAGCGTGTCGCTTCCTGGCGGCGCCGAGATGCCGTGTGTCACCGCCGCCGCCGACATGGCCGCACCGCTCGGACTCAGCCGTCAGCTGCTCTGCGAGTCGGCCGTCTTCGGCAGCCGCGTGCACATCTACATCTACTACGAAGGAGAGGAGGTGGTGGCCGGCAACCCGTCTGTGTACGGCACCTGGGTGTATGACCTGTGAACGGCAAGCATCGCCCGAGCCGCACGGCCCGCCCCGTTTGCTCTGGAGAAGCGGGGAAGGTGACTGGTTGAAGTGTCCTATATATCACTACACTTAGGCTTTAGTAGGTCTCGTCAGACAGGCTGCTGATCGATTTGACTGTGATGCGACCCAGTTGAGGATTTATCAGTATAGACTAGCTGGCCATGCATCTTTTTTGTCTATTCACACATTGCAAATGTCGTCATGAAAATGGCTATACAAATATATTACTAAGTGAATGCATCAAGAGTCAGTTTTAACCCTCGCTCTGGTAGTGTGTGTCTCTCTTCATTCATTATGCTTACTTCAAACATGCATCCAATAATAACACCAACCACCACAGACCACAGCAACTCCACTTAAATAAAAAATGTTTCTAGAGTCCATTCGTTTAGTTAAACATACCGAGTTTCAGTTGGTGGAGATCTGGCATCACATTATTAGCCTATCAATACCTATAGTGCTTATTACAGTTAAACTGCTATTTCGTGAGCATATATTCTTATCAGCATAATACAAAATTAGGAGGGACACTTCTAGACCAAATTCGCATGTAAAAATATATTGTCAAAAAATGGATCGTAGAAACTTTGCATAACATTTCAAAGTTGTAGTCAATAGAAATCACAATTAACCACAACAGTAATTAACCACCGATTAATCACATCACAACTGACCTAACAATAGGTATGTACTTATCTTCCTTATTACCACCACAACGCAGTTTTGTCAACATATTCTATTCCTACCAACGTATTACAAAACTATTAGGGATATGTCCAGCCCAAAATCGCATGTCAAAATCAAAATCCAAAGTCGCATTTTAGTTGTGTAGTTATGGAATGGATCGTCGAAACTTTTCAAAACATTTTAGACAGTTATAAAACGTTTTTCATAATAATCCTTCGTGAAAACGTTTAACATATATTAAAATTAGGTACTTTTTCAGAGCACTCCACTGCCAGCCAATAAAACCAATTCCTTATATTTTACGGTTTGATACTGGTGTGCGTCAAAAAGATAGCCGTATAAGTGCAGCCGTAAAGTCTAAAAGTGTGTTTTATTTTATGTTTATTATTAACCGTTTTCACGATGGACTATTTTGCGAGAAATGTTTTAAAATATTTTCAAATGCTTTAATTTGTTGTAGTATGCAAGTTTTAGTATCCTTACCCATTCCTTAAATACACAACTTTTACAAGCGATTTTTTGTTTTTAAATGTCCCTCAGAATTTTGCAATATGCTGGTAAGAATATAGTATGTTACAAAATTGCAGTTTGGTGGTAATTAGCAAGATAACTATTCATAGGTTAGTTGTGATGGCAGATCTCCACCTAATGAAACTTTTCTAAATATTCCAAAACATTAATGTCCCGGGCACACTAATGTCCTGGGTCGCTAAACGGACTGACCCCCCTTTGACTCATAATGAGCTCGCACAGCAATGGCCAGCGAATGGTATTTCTTCGAGCATATCATATACTAAAACTTGCATACTAAAACATTTTTAAAAATCTTACAATGTTTTAACCTGCGCGGCGTAGGTTGGGGGGGGAGAGTAAATATTAACCCCCCCCCGGATTTTTGCAAATACCTGAAACACTGAACAGATAACGACGTCAAGTTCAGTACCGCTTATCCCCATGCAATTGACGTCTTCCAAAACAATTTCAATCGGAAAGATAAATCCCAGAGCTTTGGGAATAGACGTTTTGAAATGACCGTTAGTGTCCCATGCCATCTTGGGTTTGAATAACGATAAATGTTTGATGCTCGTACTAAAACATAGCTTTAATCGCAAATTGCAAACTCCAAAAACTGTAACTAAGAAATAAGATTTATTTCTCTTAACAAGCAATGCAATTTCGGATTTCAAATTTTGGTTTTTGACCCCCAAAGTAAAAAAATAAAAATCATAAATTTTCAAAAAAAATTGGAAATCTTTCAAGGTAATTTAAAAAACCGGATATAATATATATATATATATAAGAGAACAGGTGTAATGATACACAAACGCAATTTCAAAGTAATTATCTTCGATTTTTTCAGGTGACGTGATTGCTCTCTCATACATAAGTAGGTAAATGACGTCATTTTCAAAATAACGTTTTTTGGATTTTTTTGACCTGATACAGATCATTAAATGTCTTTGTGTTTATGAGACAAAACTGACCTAGAAACATGCATTGCTTATTCATATTAGTCAGTTTTCAGTTTAGACCTTGAATGACCTGACCTTTTTGGGGTCAAGTTGTAAAAATGGCTGTTTCTATCGATTTTTACGTGCAAAATAACCCCTAAAACATGTGTCACAAGATTGTATTTGACCTCTTCGTGACAGTGACCTTTTGTGACCTGACCTTGACCTTCACCTTTGCATGCAATTACACTTTTACTGAATGCAGGATATGTATTACACCTTTGAGCGCTTTATGTGCATTGATAGTCTTAATCAAAGGATTATAATTGAAAGTATGAACCATTAACTCAATTAACTCGAATTTTTTCCATATGACTCTGACCGTGCCTTACATTTGGCCAAATTTGAAAAATTTCGGTATGCATTCGAGTTTGTTTTTATTGAGAGCTTTCGGATCGCGCCTTGCGCGTCTCACTGCGTTACTTGGTTCGAAGATAGAGGGGTAAAATTACCCCCTACGCCCGCGCGTCGGTGAGACCCCTCGCCGCGCCGGGCTCTCGCCCGTGTAGGGCAAGATCAACTGGGTGATCGTGTAGGGGGGTTGGTACGACCCCCCCCCCCTTAGCGTTTGGCCCCTAATTGAGCTAGAGCTTCGATTAAAAACGCGCGTGTTGCATGTGACGAGAGGAAACCATTGGCGTCTGATTTTAAGGTCCTGGGTCATTAGGTGACCTCTGAGGTCATGTGAAAGCCAAAATCTCTTCAAATCTTAAATGTGTAAGAAATGAGAACATATCGAGCTAAAATGGTAAAAGAGCATCTTAGAATGCTACATAGACGCCAAATTTGAAATCAGCATCACAAAATGACCTAAGAACTGCCAAATTAAAAAGGTCATGTCAAGTCATCTGAGGTCAGTGATCTCGGTTGACCTTTGGCAGTGCATGACTCCAGTGGATCATATAATCATGTAAAATGGATTCCAGAATTGAAAAATTCGTCAAAAACTGCACTAGAAACGGACAGAAGGCGAAAAAAGACATCTGAGGTCATCGGAGGTCAGTGACCCCCGTTGACCTCTAAAAAGGTCAATCGAAATCGAAATCTCTGCAAAAGCCACAACTGCCAACTAGAAACATCTTTGCCTATAATGCTCCTGAACAACAAACACTCGGGAACTGCACATGTTTCAAGGATTGTTACTACTTTCGTAACACTCCACTTTCGCCAAAAACGACCTTGAGAAACAGATCAAAGGTCATGGGTCATACGGGTTAGAAGTGCACGATTTTCGGGGTATGTGTCAAATTGATGCAAAAAAAGGGTACGGAAAGTTTCATCGTGATCGGTTGATATTTACACGAGTTATTCTGAAAAACCGAGGGGGTGGCATCCACCCCTCCTCCACTGGCGAGGGTTAAAACATTTCGCGCAAAATAATCCATTGTGAAAACGGTTATTATTGTAATGTTTTGTAGAAGCCTGCTTAGACATTCGCTCTCATCATTCGATTTAAAGGAAAAGTGCCACCGCCCACCTCGCAGGCCAATATCGAGTTTTTGGTGTAAATATATAAATTAAGCGTATCCAGTCTCATCTCAAAAGTCTGGTTCCAGAAACTTTCCACATTACATAACAAATACATTTGCACCTTTAATGAACGGCAACCATTCGTAAAATTTGAGTCGCCTCCTCAATATTTTGAAACACTTTTTTGCGGACTATTTTTTTAACTTTTCAAACTCAACATCACCGTTACAACAGTGAAGTTTATAATTAAAATGCATATGCAGTTTATTATATTGTAAACAATCCTATATTGTTTTAATTATCAAAACAGCAAGAATGGCTCTGGTTCGACTTTGGGACGTAAAAGTTAAATGACGTTACTCTATAACACAGATGGACGAGGGAAGCCATCTTGAATTTAGTGCTGAGCACACTATTTGGGACTAAATGTTTTGAGTCAGACAAAAAAATCATTTGCGAATACGACTGGTCCTTAGAGCCAACTAGTTGTTGAGGAACGAGCTACAATTGATTTCGTTGTCGCCAGTTTATCCAATTATTTGGGCTGATTCACAATCCACCCGACACGGGCACTTCAATGTCGCGTATGACACTATTTATATATGAGGGATGTAATCCAGTCGAAAGTCGCTTTACCTCAATCAGTTGACAAACCTCAAGTAAACGAGGATCAAAGAATTAGCCATTCTGTGAAAAACAGTGGTGATGTGGGTTGGTATTACAAATACAGATCAAGATGCAAATTATATCACTTGGTCGCTTGCGTGAGATGTACAATATAGGGAACCTAATTGCTGATTGTAATTTTTGATCGCTGTATATTGCCTTTCGCACAAACAATGAATGTAATAGTACAAGCGCATAACGCTCACAATACAACTTCCCGTTAGAGTGTTGCAAAAAAGAATGGCATATCTTTAGCTTTCAACGTTGTTCCTGTAGCCTCTACAATCTGCATGCGTATGTTGGCAACCCTACTCGCTGACTGAACAGCAGGGGAATTTAAAGAGCCAAAATATCGAACAACGTCAGGTGTGCAGGCCTTCTTACGGACTGTCGGCCAGAGCCAAAAGTCATTGCAACAGCGCAGGTAAACAGCGCTGAGTCATAATTTCGTCAGCCAAAACTGCGCCCTAATCCAGCTTACTGCATCCTGCCGTCTGCGCTATTATGGTCAGTTTCGATCAGTTCTTCTAGCCGTGAACAACAATCCCTTCTCGAAAGCCTGAGAAAAACATATATTTTGCATCGCTCCTGGAAATTTGGCCAACGCCATGCAGTTCAGGCACTGTAAGTGATATGCGTTACATATATGCAGCTATGTGAAAAGCACTCTGCTTGGACATCTTGTGGACTGACAAAACCGTAATGTTGGTGCGATTAAGATTATTGCTAGCATCTTAAGACCAAGAGTCTATTTGGAAGACCTTGAGGAGTGAACACAGACATCAGAAAATCCGTGGCGCATCATGTAAGGTCGCCTGTTTCTATGAAGTGTGTGTGTTATTTCAGGCACACCATGTGTTCTGCTCGTCATAGCGATAATGACCGCATCCTGTGCGGTACCCTCGATACTTGACCTCAGACTTGTAACTGACTCAGAGTTGAGTCATGAGTCGACTCATGAGTCAGACATTTTTGAATGAGTCATGAGTTGAGTCGACTCAATTTTTAAAAGCGGGACTTGAGTCAAAGAGTCGAGTCGATTCAATAGTTTGAACAGACTTGAGTCCAAGAGTGAGTCGAGTTCTGTGGCGTGTTGAGTCCAGAACTTGAGAAATGCGACTGGCGAGAGTGACAATTGGTTGAAGTCAAATGCAACAGAGTACATAAAGGGGCATTGGGGTCTTGCCCTTTCACCTGAGCAAACCAATTCACACTAGATAGAATGCAATTTTTATGACATCCCCCCCCCCCACGGTCAACATCAAGTAATAATGAAACTTGTGATGAGTCAAAATGAGTCGACTCAAATGTATTTTTGTAGTTGGAGTTGGAGTCGAATCAAATTGTTAAAACTGCACTTGAGTCAAAAGTCGAGTCGAATCATTTGTCATAAGCAGCTCTTGAGTCAAGAGTCGAGTCGACTCATTTTTTTTTAACAGCACTTGATTCAAAAGATGAGTCAGTTCTTAGGCTGTTGAGTCAAACTTGAGTCGAATAAAAAATATTAGTATTTACAACCCTGCTTGACCTGAAGCTGCTGACAAAAGTATCCACTAACCTTGCCAAAAACGAGGCCATCTCTCCGACCATCATATCCATTCTGATGTCACAAGTCTGGCTGGCCACTAATGGTTCCACCAAAGACGAGGTAAGATCCTCAATGATCTACATATGACGATTCGTTTCACTACCAAATCCAATAAGGGACTTGCGAGCATTGTGCGAATACATGAGTTGTGCTCACCATGAGAAATTTACATCATAGTAATTATTGAAATGCAACAATGTCCACCCCATGAACAAAGACTGCAAGCTTAGGGTCGGTATGCTGGTACAAGCGTAAGAATATACCATTGTTATCATGTTGCATAACGCCCTCAATGTCTCAGACATAACGCGGTTGGGTCCTGCATCTCGGAGATCGATCCTACCAAAACATTCGGTTTAAACTTTAAATTAAAGTCATAGAAGTGCAAGCAGGATAACGCATTGCGTCTGAGACGTGAATACCGCAAGTTCATTGACACGTTCTTTTGGATGGTGAGTTTTAACAGTACCTACTGAGGAGGGGGTTGGGGGTTATGGGAGCTGCAACATAAACGATTATATGGCGCCTGATAATAGATGACAAAGAAAATCGAGCGGTAACTTTTTGCACTTATTCAGTTCCCCGTCCTTTGACCTTTATTTTGACCTTGAAGTTGATGTTGAATTTGGCTGATTTTGTATGTGCTGTGCTGCTAAGTGCTAACTATACTTTACATTACCTTAAACTACATTTGTATAAGCAATGAATAAAATAGTGAGAAAAATGAAGAAAATCGAGCGGTATTTTTTGTCATTTTTTTAGTTGCTTGTCCTTTGAACTTGATTTGACCCTTAAGTTGATGTTTGATTTTGCTGATTTTTATGAGCGGCTTAAGCTACCTTTGTTGTTATTTTTTTAATGAAAAAAGTCGAGCGGTAAACTTTGTCACTTATTCAGTTCTCCGTTCTTTGACCTTGACTTTGACCTTTAAGTTGATGTTGGATTTTGCTGATTTGTTATGTGCTGCTAAACTTTGGCTTAAGCTACATTTTTGACAAAATGAATAAAATCGAGTGGTAACTTTTGGCACTTATTCAGTTCCCAGTCCTTTGACCTTGATTTTGACCTTGAAGGCGACGTGCTATAGCAAAATAACCATCGGATTCGTGCTTTTCGTGGTCTAATTGACCACATAAGTAATTTTCAGAGAAATCGCTGCTCGGCGCTGAATAAGTCGCTGAATAAGTCGCTAACTTCACGGACATTACGCAGTGTTGGTTGCCGTGCGAATCTTCAGAAACTGCGTCTGTAGCCGCCTGCAGTCTCCACGAAAGCGCCACACGCATGCGATGCTGGTGACTCCGGGCTTATTTCGCCTAGTTCGGACATTGTCATGTAATTGGTTTCTGTCACTTCTGACTTCTGACTGAAGTCGGGAAGTGGCGCCTCCTTTTTAGAGTTCTATACAGCAGTACAACAGACTGCCGCCAGAGGTCCGTCTTCTGCCGTTAACAAGTTGTAAACGTGCGTGGCATGTCGGTTTTTACACCTTTTTGCACTCACATTCAACCATTCAGCATAACGGTTTGAACGGCAATTTCGACCAGGACTGCGGAGTCGATCAGTCTGCAAGTGACTCCGACTCCGACTCCGACTCCGACCCTCCGGAGTCGACTCCGACTCCGACCTCCGGGAGGACTCCGACCTTTGACCCGCGCCCAGGTGGCCTTTATAACAACAATCGCCCCGATAGGGGGGGGGGGTCAAAACCAAAACCTAACTAACTTTAAAAACAAGAGCTAGAAGACTGAAACGGCGTCCGAAAGCTCATCAAAAAGGCCAATCTGAAGCCATGGTATTTTTTCGGGTAAATGTTGTTGGTTACCAGAGGTTATCAATGGCAACAATCAGCAATATTGAGGCTTGCTCCAGAAACCCCGAATATCACGGAACCTATGGTAGCTAGGAGCGAAAATGAAATTTCTTGAAAAATGCAATCACCTTCTATGCCCTTAAATTTTAAATCATTTTAATCTTTAAGGCTCCAGTGGTAACAAAAACTCACTCTGGTGTTTTTTTTCCAGAAATTGTTCGTGGGTAACTTAACTAATGAAGGTGGGGTCATAATTACTAATATTAACTTCTTCGTGTTTGTCTCGTCAAAATGCTTCGAACCCACAATCATAAATCCCGCGCACTGCAGGGGTGGTTTGTATTTCCCCGCCCGCCCCCCAGGTTGTTCAAGTGAGTAGCAGGAACAAAGGCGGCGCGCAAGCGCGCCTAAATTTTCGTATCACCTGTTTGGGCATAAATTAACCCACACTTTGGAAAAGTTTTGACTTGAGGTCATCTCAGGTCAGGTCACAAGTCTAATGTCAAGTGACCTCCACTTCAAAAATGTTTTGCGTTCCGTGCCAAAGCCACAGTCCTTTTCGAAAGTTTTTAAACTTGTGGATTCATAGAATTCAGTACCTAACAGTTCGTTTATCTCGGATTTTTCGTATCGGTGACCAAAAGGTCAGGTCAATTTCCTGACCTCGCCCATTATAGTGAATGGGAAAAAATATAACAAATGCTTCCTTTCAGGAAAATAGGCATTGGATCAAGGCTAATCTTTCAGAATCAATGCTATTTCAGCTCATTCTAAATGATCAAGGTGCAATTGTTTGTTAGTAAATTTCTACAAGGTCATCTGAGGTCATCTGAGGTTCATCAGCAACTGATTTGCAAATACTCTTGATAGAAAAGAATAGAGACGCTTACGATTAGTTGACCACCAATGGTGTTTCGTCTCGTCGGCCGCGTTGCCCCATATGCCACTATGAAACTCCTGGGTCACAAAAATAACCTTGACCTGAGGTCAAATTTTGATAGTTTGACCTTTACCAGTCACCGTATATATGTTTCAAGCGCATCAATGAGACAAACACGTGGCGTCAAAATGTTTCCCTTTCTGTTATTCTTAGGTGACAATGCATTCATGAAAAACGGTTTTGCCTAAAAACAGTACAATTTCTGACCTTTCATGAGCCTCTGGAAGCCTAAAACCCATCTGATCTGAAGCTCAACTTTTTAGAACCTGCTTGCGCATAGCAAAATTTCAATAGCTATCGATTGTTTTCTCTAATTGTTTGCTCCTAGCTATCCATACGTTTTTCGAGATAATCGGGGGGTTTCTGTAAAAGAGTCTAAAAGAGTCCTAAAACCGGAAAAATCTTACCTTTGGTGACCACTGGTGAACCTCAATGTGAAACTGATCCGAAGGAAATACTAAATCCTTTCGATAAAGAGCTTGTCTAGAGCTATCTAATGCCGTTTTCGGCTTGGTCGCTACGTTGCGTAGTTTTGGAGATCTCACGGGGGCGGAAATCACCCCTGCAGTTCGTGTTCGGCGCGAACCCCCTGCAGTGCGCGGGATAATGGTCGGATTGGGTGACGTTTGAAATTTGGCCTCTGGTCAAGGTCATTTAGTGACACGGGTAGGTCATACTGCATGTGGTGAGACGAGTCTCGACTCTATTGTCTCTATTTCGATTAATTCCATCATGAGTTATCGGCAAAAAGTGCTGGTGACCTTAAATAACCTCAGCTGATATTGCAAGGGTTACTGAGAAACAATTGCACCTTAGTCATCATGAATAAGCTATCATAATTTGGTCCTGAATATTTGGCCTAATGTAATGCATGTCCTTTGAAAAGGAAGCATTTGTATATTTTCCCATTGACCTGTAGGCAATGGGAGGTCACAACGGTCACAACAATGATCTGACCTTAGATCAATGATATACAAATCGAGATACCTATACGATTTGTATGCACTTCCTGATTACATTATTAGTTTACATTATTAGGTCAAAACTTAAAATGGTCGGTTAATAATATTGTAGCAATGCTTTATAGCTCAATACAGTTATTGGATGAGACAATGCTTAACTCCCTTGCGAAAACTATACGTCACTTTTAAACCTTTCTTTCCTCTCTCAAATTGATGCACCATGGTCCATGACCGTTGGTAAAATGATCGTTGATACTCTGAATTTGTAGATGATACAACCTGGGTTCTAACTAGTTTACTGTAGCACACACATCATTATTGATAATCCTTGTATAACAACAAAATCGAAGCAAGCCAAATTGAAGGGTCATTGAGTCATCGCCACCGGAGGTTCACTACAAATCCTATAAAATGCACTTGAAGAGTAACTTACCCGTACGCTGCCAATAACTGACAGCCGGAGTCGGAGTCGGCAAAATTTTACCGACTCCGACTCCGACTACGGCCAAAATAACCGACTCCGACCGACTCCGACTCCGACTCCGACTCCGACTCCGACTCCGCAGNATGATCGGCTTACGGCGAACAAATGAATCATTATTCGCTTTCTATTACCACAGCGATAACACAATAAAAGAAACACACCTATTCCTATGAATAATGAATAGTTGATGTAACAAAACAAACATTCTTCAGCAACTGAATTTATAAGTACCTACCTAGTTCGCGGTCTAGTCAAAATCAAACATTGGATAAAGCATTGCCTACTTAAACGAAATTATGAGAGCTTACGCTCGACGAGATATGCGTCACTACGTGTATTTGTTAGCCTGCGACTCATAATCTCATGGAGCGCCGGGCCACTGACTAGCTGGATGTGATTCATAAGGAACATCTGGCCGTCCGAGTGCGCACGGTATCGGAGCGTCTATCAGCATAACGGACAACGTTACACATCCTCCGCGGTATGGCTAACCACCTAAGATAACCGCCGGGTAGAAACCTGTGGATTGTTGTATTCCATCGAGCCACCGAGCTAACTGGTGGGGTTCCCTGAGATTTATCAGTGAGAGGATATGACCCTGTTGTTTGTTCTGGTGGAGATGTTATGCGGCTTTTGGACTTGAATCAGTCGGCGACTGAAATATAAAATGAAATAAGTGGTATATAATGGTATAAGAGATATAAGTGGTATTGTAATGTTACGTTAAAGCCCAATAACTAATGGGAAAAAAACAAACATGATTCAAAGCATATACCACGGGGATGGGGATCATTAACGCTGAACGTTTATATATCAGTACCTAAATTAAAAATAATACAACATATATGGGGTGTGGTATATACCTACACTGCGCTTGTTAAACTTTGTATGATAACAAGAGTGCATTGCGTGCGTATCCATAATCCACCACAGCTTGGGCCTGTTTTGCCTGTTGCCGTCACCCTGTCCTGCCCCGCCCTGTGAGTGGCACCGGCACAGCTGTTGAATTGGCGTGCTCTCGGCTAGATAAGTTAAGTTGTATTACCTGATACAGAGTTAAATTTAGATCAAATGGGCTAATATTATAATCATGACTAGATAAAATAGTTTTAAATAGCAATATATGCTTACGTTACTTATATTGGCATTGGTCGACGAAGGGAACTACTGTTCCATTTTGTTCACAGCGGTGAAAATATACAATTTTGCTAAAACAGCATCGGTCAAATTTTGACGGTGGCCTAAATTTTAGGGGTGGCAATGCCACCCCTGTGTCACGGTAGGGGTGGCAGTCTGCCACCCCTGCCCCTATGGTGGCGCAGCCACTGAGTCCTAACTGCACGAGCTTGCAGTGCGTGCTGCAGTTATTTCTTAAAACGACGAGGCCAAAGATATTCATTTCCAGCGAATTCCAGAGAGCGCTGTACCTAAGTATTTTACGAATTTATATAGTTATGATTAAAAGCAAATGAGTTATTTTAATTAGAGTTTGAAAACAGCAATTATTTTGGCAAATAATAATATTCAGATCGTATAAGAAGGTGAACTGAAATAGACTAGCAAGAGCAAGGCATATATACACCTCAATCTTCTCTCTCTCCCCTCCTAAAAGCAAACACTCTTCTAATAACTCGTACACGCGCTCCTTCAACTCTCTTCAAGAATCCAAACTAAATTTACTCGATCTCCGACAGCTCGCTCGAAACAGCGCTCGAATTGCCTCCTCTTCCCTCCCGCATCCGCTTGTGTTTGTTCGACGACTGCGAGACCTCCTCCTCTCCCTCTCGCACTGCCTTGCGCCCGCTTCTCGGTCCTCTCTCTCTCTCTCCTCTCTCTCCAGAGTCAGCGTATCTCCGCTCTCTCTCTCTCCTTCTCTCCTCCTTCCAACCTGCGATCTTCTTCGTATTGCATTTATGTCCTATATACTGTTTCCTCCTCTCCCTGCTCTCTATTTCAATGTTCTCTCCCTCCTCTCTCCTGATGTACTCTGGAAATTCCTGTTCCAACTCTCTCTCAATACATCTCACCTCTCCTCCCTCACTATATATAAATTCGTAAAATAATAGGACACGCGCATCTTGGAATTCGCTGGAAATGAATATTCTTGCCCTCGCGTCTTTTAACGCCACATAACTGCAGCACACGACACATACTTTGGCACCTTCCACCTCCAGTGCGTTGCCGGCCACCAACTCACGCGGCGCCAGGTCATCTTTCTGGCAGACTGCCACTCTCCTCAGAGCATCCGTGGTCTTCTCTTCGTGCGTGCTCTTGACTTCTCTCGCGCTATTTGCCATATGATTTATAAATTGTATTTCTCCCTCGCTAGCACTACAAAATGGACACCCAGTGTTCCCTTCTCGTACCAATGCCAATATTAGTAACGTAAGCATAGTATTGCTATTAAAACTATTTTTATCTAGTTCATGATATAATATTAGCCCATTTGCATCTAAATTTAACCTCTGTATCAGGTAATACAACTTAACTTATCTAGCGAGAGCACGCCAATTCAACAGCTGTGCCGGTGCCCTCACAGGGCGGGGCAGGAAGGGTGTACGGCAACGGGCCAAAAACAGGCCCAAGCTGCTGGTGGTTATGGGATACGCACGCAATGCACTCTTGTTATCATACAAAGTTTAAAACAAGCGCAGTGTAGTATATACCACACCCCTATATGTTTATTATTTTTTAATTAGCGTACTGATATATAAACGTTCAGCGTTAATGATCCCCATCCCCCGTGGTATATGCTTTGAATCCATGGTTTGTTTTTGTCCCATTTATTATCTGGGCTTTAACGTACATTACAATACCACTTATATCTCTTATACCCATTATATACACTTATTTCATTTTTATATTTGCAGTCGCCGACTTGATTCAAGTCCAAAAGCCGGCCCATGCATCTCCACCGAACAAACAACGGGGTTCATATCCTCTCACTGATAAATCTCAGGGCAACCCCACCCACCATTAGCTTCGGTGGCTCGATGGATACAACAATCCACAGGTTTCTACCGGCGGTTACTCTTTAGTGTTAGCCACCCGCGGAGGATGTGTAGCGTGTCCGTTATGCTGATAGACGCTCCGATACGTGCGCTCGGACGGCCAGATGTTCCTATGAATCACATCCAGCTAGTCAGTGGCCCGCGCTCATGAGATTATGAGTCGCAGCTAACAATAAATGTGGTGACGCATATCTCGTCGAGCGTAAGCTATCATAATTTCGTTAAAGTAGGCAATGCCTTATCCAATGTTTGATTTTGACTAGACCGCGAACTAGGTAGGTACTTATAAATTCAGTTACTGAAGAATGTTTGTTTTGTTACATCAACTATTAATTATTCATAGGAATAGGTGTGTTTCTTTTATCGTGTTATCGCTGTGGTAATAGAAAGCGAATAATGATTCATTTGTTCGCCGTAAGCCGATCATGTCTATGGACATTGTATTGTGCCTGGTGGGTGTCATATTAACCAGAGCAAGGGAATGGTAGACTGTACCGCCGAACAGCAAATCATTAGGTTAGACTGTACCGCAATACACTTGTACTGATGCATGCTGCACCGCAATACACTTGCCACTGATGCATGCTGCACCGCAATACACTTGTCACTGATGCATGCTGCACCGCAATACACTTGTCACAGATACATGCTCACCGCAATGCAAGGACAATTCCAGATTGAGTAATCAGGAATCCAGACTGATACAGGATTTGTTGGAGTCATTAAAGCCAAATTCCCCCCCCAAGTCCCAAACTATTTCTAAAAACATGAGATTTGCTTTCATATTGCATTAATAGTTTATTTAAAAACAAGTTGAAGTAGGTAGTTACCTAGTTTAATCATACACCGTATGATTAAGGTAAACTACGCCAGTTAGACCGGAATATAGTTTATTTTACATCAGGAAATGCATCAGTTTCGTCCAATTTTAGACGTTTTGGGGGCATACCATTGTCCCATGTGGTTCTCCTTAGATTAGATCCGACAGTAAGGTTAAAGGGGTGTGTTAAAAGATAAGAAGGTCAATATTTACCTTTAACTGGTGAACGGGTGAACGAGTCAACCACCCACTAGTACATACATGCTTATTCGGTTGTCCAATGTCCAGTATCACTGGCTTTCTTTAACACGCGCATGGCCGGGGTGATTTCTGCCTCCTCCGGTTTTTCATGAATAGCGGGACAATAGCGGCGCGCAGTGCCGACAAGTTTGCCACAGCTGTTTGAATTTGGGATATAAATTACCCACATTGTCTTAAAATAAAAACTGGGGTCATCTCAGGTCAGGTCAACAGGACAAGGTCACGTAACCCCGCCTCCAAAAGTTACGGTCTTACCACAGACAAAGTTTTTAGCTGATCGGTTTCGAACTTACAAAACTGCAAAAGGCTTTAGTATGTATGTACATACATACATACAATTATCATATATCGAAATTTGTGTCATATCGATGCCCTAAGGTCGGGTCAATTTCGTGACCTCCCCATTAATGCAAATGGGAAATATTCAAATGCTTCCTTTTCCAAGGATACGCATGATAGCAGCCCAATTCCTTCTGGATCATGTTATCATATGCCTTTAATGATGAACCAGGCGCAATGTTCGTTTGGTGACCGCTACAGGGTCAGTCGAGGTCATCCGAGGTCACCAGTATTTTTTGTCAATAACTATCGACAGACTGAAGATAGAAAAGTGAAATCGGTACTGATGTGTTTGTCTGTCTTCCAATATGCAACATGATCTACTTGGGTCACTACTTGACCTTGACCTCAAGTCATATTTCTAAGTTGACCTAACCTGGTCAACATGAATATGTTTCACAGCGCCATGACGAGACAAACACGATAGTGTCAAAGCTTTTTTGTGATGTTTACTTTACTTACTTTTTTGTAATTGTTTGATTTGATATTTAGTAATCTTTATTATGTAAAATATTATTTGGGAAAACAAATTATTGGCCCAGAAAATTTCATTTTTTTACCTTTGATGACATCTGGAGCCTATACCATTGACCTGAGCTCAAATTTGAGGACAATCAAGAGATCGTTTTTTCCAAGAGCTTTCCATTCTTTTTTTCGCTTGTTAGTTGTTCCCAGGCGCGCAACTAGGATTTTCGTAAGGGCACACCTAAGGGCCCCGCGGCCACAGAGGGGCACCACCACTGCGGGACCCAATACAGACCCCTGCGGCTGCACATAATCAGTCGGTACCAGGGAGCATACCCCACCCCAGTTTTCGAAACCATTATTGCTCCCCCCCAAAGAACCAAATACCGAAAACAACAAAAAGATTCGGACCTATGTCAGCCTCCGCAGTGCTAAGGTACACACTATGGTCCGACTTTCTTTCTCCGCTAGCGTATGTTTGACGGCGAATGAAGAAACGACCGTATAGCATTTAAACCGCATACTGAGAAGCTTCAGATTGATATTATTGACGCAACTGGCCTACCCTTTGTGTATTTTGCTGCTTTTAAGCCAAAAATCCGTTTTAGCATTTTTGCGGTGAAAACAACGTTTTTTTTTTTTTTGCTTTAAAAACAGCCTTGAACAAGGTAAACCAATTGCTCAATATACAAATTTTGAACTCTCAGTAATGCAAGTTCAAATGCATTGAATGGTCTTCCTTAATTCGCCGTAAAACAACGCTAGAGGAGAAACAAGCCGACTTTAGTGTGTGTGTGTACCATTAGCAACTGCAGCCCCTGTACCTACAGTTAACAACGGGCTGATGAACGCTCCTGTCCCCCCCCCCCCAACGATCAGCAGCTTTATCGCTGGTGGCTGACAGCCTGTAAGTTTGACCCCCACGCTCCACAACTTTTTTAATATTGCATAAGAAGGTCACAAGGATAATCTAGGGTCACCAGTTTTGAAACAGCTGATCAAATTGCGTTCCCAACCCAAATAAAATGATGTCTTTAAAAAAGTAGGTCCAGCCGTTCCGACTGACGGATCCAGCCGTCGCTCTTTTTGGGGAACCAACTTTTTTTTGCTAAAAGGTCCCTCTTTTTTCTCCTCGGACTTGGGCCGGTCACCTATTTTATATTTGAGCTTAAAATATACTTTTCCGGAAAAAAGGACAAAAAACGCGATACGCCGTAAACATATATATGCTACGAAAAACCACATATAACTATTAATAACGTTTAGTCTGAAAACGTAACTCCGCAGTGGGCGTCGACCGAAAAATGTGGGGTCGGCTAAAATAAAAAAGAAAAAAAACGTCTTTGCCTCATTTAAATAAGATTTTTATTTATAGTAGAGGTGCTTAATATAAGCGCCGCGAACGGGCGAAAATTTTACGGGTTTGCCTGATAAAACCCAGAATTATAGGCGTGGGGCCAGTATACTGTTATGGCATGGCCCATACCCACTTTTTAGGAGCGAAGTTAGCAGAACTGACATATCAACTGTGGGAACTAGCGTCACAATTTGAAATCAGCCGATAACCAACTTATAATATTTCTTAGGCACAAACTAGAACTTAAATCAATTGCGCCGCGGAGCGGGCGCGAATATTTAGCCTTATGCCCTGGATATGCGATTCTCGTCAATGTGTCACATTGTGTATGGTGCGGACCTAAAAAATGTTATTTTGCGTTTAATAGTGCGGAAAGAAATATTATAGCGAACTGTTTTGCCCATTGATATAAGAGAGAAGCAACATAGAACATAAATGCGCTGTGAACGGTAAGATTTTAAACTGCATAACAATGTTTTTTTTGTTAATTGCACCGAGGAGCGACGTGCAAATTGTTTTTATTCCCTGACCAGTGACAATTCTTACTGTGGATTGATTGATAATGACCTTTATGTTTCCATTAAAATTTTGATACATTGAACAGAAGGCCAAAGCCTTTTTATACATTATTAGCCGATCCGCTTTCCTTTTTAGGCTTGATCGGTGGGGGGGGGGAAAACAGGCCACTTAAGCCTGGTGGGGCCATGGCCCTAATGCCCCTTCCCTGGATCCAAACAGTGCTGGAACATTGTTAAATTGGTTTTGAAAGCAGCAAGAACCAGGACGACTTTTACGCGCATTAATGGTTCTTCTGTATCTGGTGGAGCTTAGGAGGAGATGGCTCGGGGAGATGGTCTTGGCATGGTCCCCACTTTCAATTAGCTCTTCGGTCCAGCAAGTTGGGCACCACTGGAGCAGCTTTCGCGTGCCGATGTTTGTGTCTTTGCGTTCGCGTCGCCTTTTTCGGAGCTCGGCCGACTAGCTAACAATCCACCTAAACGTTTTTTATGAAAGTAGCACCTGGCAAGCAATAAACTGCCAGAAAGCTCTGCCTGACACTAAATGATTTATTCTTGCCCATTCCAAATTTGTATAGATATACAAAAACTTTTCATGTCATGCGCCCGAAAGCGGCGAAGTTTTCCCAGTTTTCACTGTAAATAGTTGGATTGGACTGCTGAATTTTTTTACGATAAAGTATGACGTTTGGGGGAAAAGATTAATGTTTGCCCCCCGTTTGAGGCTATTGGGACGGGACCAGCCTGGTTGGCCTCCCCCTGATCCGCCAGTGGCCGTTCCTGAACAACCGGACAGAGACCCACCGTGCCTCATAGCGGCCTAGGTGGCGCATTCGTAAGGAAAGCACGTTGCCTGTGCGCCCCTTGTGTGCCTCTGGCCCTGCAGATTTAAAAATATATAATAGCCTTTTCACGATGGATTATTTTGCCGAATGTTTTAAATGTTTTATTATTAGCCGTTTTTACGATGGACTAATTTGCGAAAAAAAATGTTTTAACCCTCGCCCTACGGGACGAGGGTTGAAACATTTGAGGCGAGGGTTGAAACATTTTTCGCAAATTAGACCATCGTGAAAACGACTACTACTAAAACATTTTAAAACATGTTAAAATGTTTTAAAACATTTCGCGCAAAATAATTCATCGTGATAAACGCAGTTCTGGCATGGTCGGATGGGCTCCTGGAAAGATCGAGAAAGGGCCCCTGGCAAGGATAGATGGGCCCCTGGAAAGTCGGTAGGGTGACAAAAAGAGCCAGAGGTTCCTTACCAGATCTAAGGCCCGGAACAGACCTGAGGGCTGAGGCCCCTGGAAATCAAAGGAGCCTTATGTAGTACTTTTTCAGATAAGCCCTTGACCAGACAGAAGTTCCCTGGGCGGGTCAAAGGCCCCGTACATGCCTAATTGGCCTTGTTAGCACGGAAGGCCAGTGGCCAATGGGCCCTTTCAAAACGCTCGGATGGGCCTTGAATATGCCGGAAAGGTCCTTAGGCACCGCAGCCCGGGCGAAATCCGGTCTATACGTGCCTGCCTCAGAGGGGCCCCACGAGGCCCTTCAAAGGGGCCTCGGGCGCCACCTCAAGAGAGGCCCTCAGTGGGCCGCAACAGAAAAGGGCCCACGGGCCGCCTCAGACGGCCCCCACGGGCCACCTCAGAGGGGCCCCACGTGCCACCTCAGAAGGGGCCCAGGGGCGCTTCAGAGGGGGTCCACGGTTACTCCTCAGAGGGCCCCACATTTCTATGGGCGGGCACGGGCCCGTGTGCCCCTCCCCCTTGGTTGCGCCTTTGGTTGTTCCTAAGTATCATAGTTCCTGAGACATCTGGGGGCTTCTGAAGCAAAGCCCTAAAACAGGAAAATCTGACCTTTGATGATCTTTGGTGACCTCAATATGACCTGATAGCAGTGTGGGGCAAATTCAGAGAGTTAGGGGAGGGATGCAAAAATATGCAAGAGTTCCAGATATGTTATGAAATGTGGGGTGTCTAGCTAAAGCATATGCAAATTCGTGCATAATTGTCATGTTTCTAGACCCGGACACCTCCTACATCTCAAGATATGTGATCAAACAAGTAATTCTGACCTCCTTTATTCACCCTAAATCTGTGAATTTGGTCACACTGGACATAAGAAAGACCGATATACTTTCCATAGAACTTGTCTCGAGCTATCTAAAGCCGTTTTCTGCTTGTCGCTACGTTGCGTGGTTTTCGAATCTTATAGTGTGTGGGGGGGGGCTAATATCAACCCCCGGCCGTTTCGTTTGGCGCAGGTCCCGGCCTTGCGTGTGTTGAGTATCTAGCATCTTTGTCTCTTGATATGATCATGTGATGATGTGTCGAGCATTCAAGTATAATACAATTAGTAACACAATATCCATCACACCTTTACCGACCTATATTCTATAGTCGACTGATTTCGAACAGGCCCGATCTATGTCAGTGTAGCACGTGTGCTCTTGCAATAGGACTGAGCATTGTGTGCAGTCAGTGGTGCGTGCTGTCGGCGTGTTCAGCAGGTCGCGATGCTCCCAGGACTCGGGCAGTCGGACTGAGTGTGGTTTCTCTTTGTTTGAACAACACCCGGCTCTGTCAATTGTCGCTGATGTCGCTCTCCTAGCATTAAAAGGAGAAAAAAGACACAACTACCTGCTACACGGCATGTATCGTTCCCTGTACAGGGAGCTCACTCAAACGCATACTATGAAAATCAACGCACAAAATGCGTCGTATGTCAGTATATTTTATCCTGCGCTTCAAGTAGCGTTGAACAGAATAAAAAATGTATGATGCTTTTTATTCCTAATCCGACGTGCTTTGACTTCCGCAGAAGGGTTTTGCCGACTTTTTCCCGTATGTGCGGAATACCACAGGGCGGACCGGTGTCGTTACCGCTCTGCGCTGGTCGGGAGGGCGTGGCTGTATAATGATAGCGGGTGTCAGTCCGGTTACAGCCCCCCCCCCCCACCCCGCCCCTGCTGCTGTTCCGGCTCTGTGTCCGCTGCATTCGGGCTGAATGTGTCGGATAAATGTCGGCTGCGTGTCGGCTGTGTGGCGACTGTATCTTTTATTCGCTGCGTGCGTGCGTGCGTGCGTGCGTGCGTGCGTGCGTGCGTGCGTGCGTGCGTGCGTTATTCTGTGTATGTGTCAGTGTGTGAGTGTGTGTGTTGTTGGTGTGTGTATTGGTTGTATGTGTGTGTTGTGTGTGTGTAGGTTGTAGGTGTTAGGTATGTGGTGTGTGTGTGGTGTGTGTGTGTGTGTGTGTGTGTGGTGTGTTGTTGTGTGTGTGTGTGTGTGTGTGTTGAGGGGTTGTACTGTGGTGTGTTGTGTGTGTGTTGTGTGTGTGTTGGTGGTGTGTGTGTGTGTGTGTGTGTGTGTGTGTGTGTGTGTGTGTGTGTGTGTGTGTGTGTGTGCGCGTGTGTGCGTTTGTGTGTCTGTGTGTAAGGGAGTGAGTGGCTGGTGAGTCAGCCGTCGCAGCCGGCTGCCTGTTCCAGGTACCGCCGCCGCAGCTCGGGACAGCTGCCGCAGCTCGGCTCGGGACTCGGTTCGGTCGTCACGCTGTCCTCGCTCAGTGCTGGCTCAGACGGCGCCGCCACCGGCTGTGCTGTTGCCGTGCTCTCTGCCTGCTCCGCTCTGCTGCCGTATACACTATACAGCAGAGACAGCACCGCTGACTGGTCGTCAGGGGAGCTCTCATTATATACAGATCAACGCTGAAAGACAAGGTGAGCTGGCTAGTTATTCTGTAACAACTATTTGAATTTGTGTTTTGAAACCATTTATTAAGAGAAAAACAGTAGCGTAACCAGTTTGGCTGTTCGTTCAATTTTTGTAACGATTCGATCACGATTCATTTTGGAACATTAATGATTAAGTCACTATTTTATTACACTATTTTGTTACAGTGACAGTGCGCGTCTTCTTTATCGTACACTGCCACCCCAAAATGCGCATAGAAAACTCTCGGAGCCCCCTCCGACGTGTGCTGGTTTAAATCACATCCCATTCAGTCGCGTTCAACTGATGTTGCGATTGTTGCGACGGGGCGTGTGTCGCACAACGTTTCGGACCATTCAAATGAGGTCATTCAACTTGGTAATTTCGTTGAAACTTTTGACATTTTCACCGTGAATATTTCGAAAAACCCATGTTCAGCTTTTACTGACAGCCAGCTAGTTTCACTGACAACTAGCTGTTAATGCGCCGTTAAAACTCAACTACCACCATCACGATCACGGTCATCAGGCACGTACGTAGCCAGGATTTTGTCAGGGTGCTGCGGCGCCTCGAAAGGGCACCTTCCCCAGCGTTCTTTAAGAGCTGGAGTTAGCAAACTGCAATATCAACTTTGGAACCAGCAACACCAATTTGGAATCAGCTGTACCAACTTCAAATATTATTTAGGCTCCAGACATGGAACTATTAAGTTAATTGCGCCCCGGAGCGGCGCAACAATTTTGAGTCTGATGTCCTGTATATGCATTCTTATCAATGCGTCGCATTGCGTATGGTGCATACCTCTAAAACAATATTTTGCGTTTAAAAGTGGGGTAAAAAGTGATAAAGCGAAATATTTTGGCCAATCATATAAGGAAATAGCAGCAAAACGCATACCTAAATACACCGAGAAACGGTACGATTTTCAACCTGCATATATTATAATTTGTAGTAGTAATTACGACACGGAACGGAGCAAAATTTTGAGTTGTATTCCCTGAACAACTGCATTCTTACTGCTTAAGCCCAGGACGAGATAGACATGACGATGTGAAGGGACCTTCATATCATCTAGGGGCCCCTCCAACCATTTCAACGCCCTTCCGACAAGTCCAGGGACTCATCTGGTGTCCGCGAAAAGACACAATGTGGTGTAGGTGATTTTGAGTCTTAAAGACGTCGAGAATGACCTGTTACCAAATGCCTCTTAATCGCTGACGAAGGGTGTTACATATACCCGAAAGCTCCCATTTTAATGTTTGTATTGTGTAGTAAGTCCTTTTGTATATAATTATTATCTGGAGTCTCTACGTGCTTTGGGCCCCTCCGATCTGATCAGAGACCCCTCTAACCTTCCAAGATGCCCTCTTGTGTGTCAAGGGGCCCATTCGGCATGTTCAGAGGTCCTTCCGACCAGGCCAGGGTCTGCACTGGCTGCTTTGTCGCCCTACCGACATGCTCAGGGGTCCCTCCGACATGCTCAGGGGTCCCTCCGACATGCTCAGGGGCCCCTCCAGTCTGACTAGAAACTCATTTTGTATGTTCAAGGGTCCTTCCAACCGGCCCCAAGACCCTTTCGGTCTAGCCAGGGGCCCTTCTGACTTGCCCAGGAGCCCCTTTGATCTGCCCAGCGACTCTAATGGTCGGACAGCGCTGGCTGCTTTGTCGCTCTGCCGACATGCTCAAGGGCCAATTAGGCATGCTCAGGGACCCCTTTTACTCGCCCACGGGCCTTTTTGGTCTGGTCAGGGGCTTCTCCGATCTAAACAGGGGTCTTTTCAACTTTACAGGTGTCTATGCAGGGTCCTTCAGCATTCTAAGGGCCCTTCTGATCTGACAAGGAACTGCGCTGGCTGCTTCGTCGCCTTGTTGACATGCTCAGAGGGCCCTCCGACCTACACTGGGCTGGGCCCTGCCTGAGTCGTTCCCTGGGCCGGCTGGGCCCTAGGCCCTCCGACCTACTCCGTGCTGACTAGGGGCCCATTCGGCATGTTCAGGGGTCCTTCTGAATCACCCAGGAGCCCTTTCGGTATGGTGATTGGTCAGGGGCCTCTCTGACCTGTAGAGTGAACTCTGACCCTTTGAAATTTCCAAGGGCCCTCTGGTCTATCCAGGGGCCCTGCAGCCTTCCCAGCGACCCTTACGACCTGGCAAGGGACTGCGCTGGCTGCTTTGTCGCCCTGCCGACATTCTCACTGCTCAGGGGCCTCTCCGACCTGCCCAGGGGCCCCTCTGTGATGGCTATGGGCCAATTCGACATGTTCAGGGGGCCCTCTAACCCACTCAGGGGCTCTTTTTGTCTGGCCAGGGGCTCCTCTGAACTGTGCAGGGTTCTAAACTCTCTAAAGATCACGCTTCGCGTGGTCTTTTGACTCTTAAAGAGTCCACGATATCGCGCTTCGTGTGGTCTCGTCTGCCCTTTTCGGTGCGCGCAGAGCGCCGAAAATGGCCTCTGACCCCCAGAGGAGGCTGCCTCCGCGACCTGTCAACTGGGTCACCTTACGTAATGTGTGCAATAATCGGCGCAGTGTCGATGTTTCAAGGATAGTGGTTAGCATCGGATAACGTTTGCATAGCTTCCACAATGCCTTTGAGTACCCGAGCACGGAATTTAAATTGTGCATTAAATAAAAGACATTAAACTCGGAACGATACTAACCTTTTTTGTCCCAACCTTTGTTTTTTTGCCTGCACTCCTACCTTTTCAAATTAATTATATTGCTTGTACAATGTAACGCATGTCTGCAGTGGTGTCAATTTATGAAAATGATTGGTGGGGCCCTAATGCTAACTTTATATATTTTAACTCCATTCTTACCATGCAACGCCATAGGCCTAATGTTAAAATTTGGAATCATTGGGGGGCCCGCCCCCTCCCAAATTATACAAATCGACACCAGTGCATGTCTGTTAAACCTATCCTTCTCCCAGAATAACTGCTCCCTCCCCATACGAACGTGTTCTTATCCTGACTCCTGAGTGTGTGTTTTCAGATGCTGCTGTCAGCTGCCCTGCTCTGCTGCTTCTTGCTAACCACAGATGTGGTGGGCCACTCGTATTCAACAAAGAAATGCCCTAGTCCGACACCTATGAAGGATTTTGACCAGTCACAGGTAAGAGGCATGGGTTTTACCGTATACAATATCATCGGTCTCTCACAAATCAAAGGCATAAAATATTTTTATTTTACATATTTTTATATTTTATTTTCTTGTTTTATCGAATTTAAAGCGAAGGAAGATGTAAAGCCTCTGGGAATCCTTTGTTATGACGACATTCGAAGTTGGCATAGGCGTAGGAGCCGGGGGGAAGGGGGGACTGCCCCCTCAACTTTTTGAGCGGGGGGGGGGGGCAACGCCCCCCAACTTTTGAGTCTCAATACCTGATCCAAAACTAAGAGGCATTGCCCACGACCACCTGGGGACGGGTTGGATCTGATCCCCCATCAGTTTTTCCTAAATAACTTCCGAAGCGTTGCAGACATCGATGTAAAACTAAAATTGATGTATACCTTCGCGTACATCAATTTTACGTTATCTATGAAAAATCCAGCAGTTGCGTCGAACAAAATGAGATATACCGATTTTAGTGACGTCAGTATCCATAGCATTTTTGGTCGAAAATAGCTAAATGTTGGAAAAATGGCAAAACATCTAGTTTGGAAGCAAATTGCAAATAAATAACGTTCAAACACGTGAAATGACAAGTTCTACAAAATGGCTATCTCGGATAAAAAAACACCTTTTAACCCTAAAATTGTCAAAAAATTATTTAAAAAATGACCATAAATCTTCGTTTTTTATTTCCTTTCCCCCTAACTTCAAATGAGTTCCTACGCCCCTGGAAGTTGAGCCAACCATTTAGACGTTTAAGTTTTCATCGATAATGCAATATTTTGGTTGTGGAGATGCAATATATTGGATGTTCTAGTAGTTATGCTCTGATTCTACTCATAGTTATCTATATATATTTACAAAAACCTGTGCCTACCTGCACTCAGATCCTGGGCAAGTGGCGTGTGGAGTACGCCGTGAAGACGACCAGTACTTGTTTCGACATGGACTTCCGCCAGGAGGGCAGCTTGTTCAAGGTGTATGAGACGAAGGAGCCGGCGCTGCCCGAGAAAGTCGGCTTGGATACGAAGTACGGATCGGTGGGCACCCTGGCCACTACCGCCAGCCGCGGCTTCTACCAAGCTTCGTACTCTACCAGTGAGTCCATCAGCTTCGTACTTATATTCATCTCCCATGTGACCTCATCGTGTGCAATCGACACGTTTTGGTCCGATACACTCCAGATAATCATAACAAACACGTCATTGCGTCATTTCATTCTTCGGCCGAGTCCTGCAGTCCCGTTTCCGTGCTCGCTCGTTACTGGTTATTGCTTGGTACGATGATCCGGCTATATCGTGGCGATGCCTGTAGTGCTACTGAAGAGGCCACACCAGAGCTCCATCCCATCAGCCGCCGGACCCCCGTGTTATGAACCGCTTCCGTGACACTTCGCCACCCCTGCCGCCGCCACAGGCACCATCTCAGGCCGCTTCATCGTGCTGGACACCGACTACAAGACGTACATGGTGCTGTCCACTGCTATGCAGATGTCATCTGAGCAGCGGGAAGGCGGTCTACGTTCCTCTCCAAGGATGGAGCCAAAGAATTTCTCCGACGGACCGTCTCAGTCAGCGATATGGTATGGCGCGACAGGCACAGGCGGATCTCAACGACGGCTTGTGTGTGTGAGTGTGTGTTTTTTTTTTGTGGGGGTGGGGTATAACCTAAAAACGTTAAAAATGTTATGTTATGCATTGCTATGCGTTTTAAAACACACTTCCCTTAGTCAAAGTGCGTAGATGTCCTTCTACAACAGGAAATGTGTAAATTTGCNCAGGTCAAATTTTCCCATATTTCGAGTAAATTGAGCATTGCTTCACATAATCCAGGCTAGCTCAGTAACTCACATAGCTAGGAGCGATCCGAAAAAAGCACTGCAATGCGCTTGAAGCACTCTTTCGCCATTGCTTCCTCAGATTTGTGATAGGGTCGATAGTTAAGGCTCCAGAGTTCAGCAAAGGTCAAAATGCTTAATTTTAATACAAATGTTTTTTTTTCCTTATAACTTTTAAAGTACAAACGATAGGGCAGCGATTTTGCCACCATCGTGTTTCTCACATCACTGGCGCATCGAATCAATATAGGTATAGTATGATCTAGCTAGGTCCAAACTAAAAAAAAATGACCTGACCTGACCTGAGATCATGTCAAAGGTCAAGTCAAATTTTATGTCAATCGATGGAGGTCGACAAAGAGAAACAGTAATGAGTGAAAATCCACAGCACTCTATCCTCACCTAGAAGATTGAGTTATTGTACACAAAACCATATGACCTGGGGGCACATTGGATTTTACCTTAGACAGGTCACGGAAGAAAAATACAACATTCATTCTTCTGCTTAGCTTCAAAATAGTGATAAGAATGAAAGCTGGCCATATTTCAAGCCAGGTTTTGTTCGATTGGTGCGCATTTTAATTTTCTCTCGCAGCCTTATAATGGGAGGTCACAAAAATTGGCATGACCTCAGGTCACCGATATAAAAAAATCGAGATATGCGAACTGTAGATACCCGAGGCCTTATCACACACTGTGAGTTTCAAACTGTTTGGTTCACCACTGTGGCTTCGGCGGCAAGATGTCAAACTTACTAACACGTGACTTGAGGTCAGGTCATTTAATGTGACCTGACAGCGTGACCTTAAAAGTTAGGAAGTCAAAAAATTAATAAAGTGTGCGTAATTGATGCCCAAACAGCTATGCAAAATTTGGCGGCGCTACGCGCCGCCGTTTTTCCGCTAGTCCTGAAAAACCTGTGGGGGCGGATATCCGCCCCCCGTCGGTGCGCGGGCTAATAGTGGCGTCAAAATCGGTTGATATACACGACAACTGTGTTGAATCAAAAATACCTCCATTTTGGTAGTTTTTGGCCCCCCGTTGCCCCCTATTACATATTTTTTTAAAATGTAGATCGTGTCAAGGGGAATCGACCACCATTTTTTAATCGGAGGGGTAGATGATTAGATCTAGAGATCTCCGTGGAGCGGAATTTGCCCCCTGCCACTAATAAGGGTAGCCAGGAGCCTGCCACTAATACGGTTAATGAAATTCATTTATCCATTTTCCTAATTTGTATAAGCAATATCAAAACTTGTGTTATGCCGCGAAGCTGCCCGATTTTTTCAGATTTTATTGTGTATAGAATAGCAGGATTTTGACCTGCTCTCTAAGCTATTTTTACGATAACCTGTTATTCTTTCCCCAAATACCAGACTCACCATCTTAGTACCAAATAGTACCAAGCAGCTCCTTTTTGATAATGGGGGTGTTCACTGATATCCTTTGAGGGGGCAAAAGATATGTTGGTCCCCTCCTATTTCGCTTTGGGGGCATGGCCGTATTGACCCCCTGGATCCACCCATGCCCCTGTGGTTACCGCTCCCTATTCTGTCGTGTACGTACGAATATACTTACTGAGGATTGTCCCCAGGTCAATTGCTTCGTCTTTGTGAGCAGAGCACACGCTGACGAGTGACGACCATGCTAAACATCAAAGTCGTTCATACTGGGAACCAGGTTTGTTCTTCCCTGCTGGACTTTTTATACAAATGCAAAATATTAACCAGCCTGATTTCAACTTGTGTTGTTACGAGAACAGCGTTCAGGTTTGTTCGAACAATATACTTTTTAATTACATGACAACTGTCAAGTGGACGTGTAATTGTTATGAAATAGCAGGTGATATCAGATCGAAATACCTGGATGTAGACCAACGCGGACAAACCCGAAACGTGAGATCCGCGCAGTCACTCCTATTTTCCGAAATGATTCATGAAACTTTAACATAGGACACAGCCACCAGACTCGATCTCTATTGTATCGGGTCTGGATACGGGATCTGTGGGTCCAGTCACGGCTGCACCATCGCTATATAACCACCTAACAGAATCGTCATTGGGTGCGCGCCGTCCGCGGCCGCCGACGCAGCGAGCTGCGTGGTGTTAGCGGCCTGCCGCCACCGACTTACGTAAGGCGCGGCCTGTCGCCAGTCGCCACCGACTTACATAAGGCGCGGCGCCGTAGAGACTGCAACGCCCGGAGCGGCCGACATGGGTTCACTCAAGCTCGATGCGCTTAATCTAAAGCGGTCGCAGATATAGGAATGCAATTTTGCATGTGGTCTTCCAAAAGTATGAGACAAATTGTTTCCGTTGTTTTACGTTGTAACTTTTCAAAAAGTGATTTGCACTCCACTCTGTGTACTGCCCGACGGTCCATTGCGTCACGGTGACATGATAAAGCAGGAGCCGAAGAAAGCCACACTTTTTAAACCGTATATTTTAAACCCTTTTCAGCCGTAGGCTGCATGTCACCACACGAGAAGGCGTGTGTCTGCAGTTTCCACCAAGCTACGAGATGCTCCATCAGCAGCGATATATTAAAAGGTTAGGTCCGGTTTGATTAGGTTGGAATTTGGAAATAGAAGTTAACTCCAGACCGCTGAACAATACTAGCTGTCCTGCTGAGTTACTGCTTGGCTTTTAGCGTGCCGACTTTTTGCCATGTTGCCTTTGTAGTTTGTACCTTTTCGACTTTTATCTTTCGACTTTTATCGATACAACTATTTAGTATTCGACTTTTAATTTTAGCATGTTAACTTCTGTCCATGTCGACGTTTTACCCTTTCCCCTTTTGACTTTGCATCTTTCAACTTTTATCTAGGTATACGACTTTTTACTGTTCGATTTTTAGCGTGCTGACTTTTTACCATGTTTACTTTTTACTTTGTCGACATAATATTTTTCGACTTTTAGCGATGTCGACTTTTTACCCCTTGACTTTTCGTCCCTTTACTTTCGGTCCGTTTACTTTTTATCTTTTGACTTTTACTCTGGAATCATTAGAGGTCGCCTTTGAAGCTGTGTGGAAGAGTGCAGGGGCGTCACCACCGGGGGGCAGCAGGGGCCCACCCCCTCCCCGATGGCGAAAAGTGGGGGGCCGGCCCCCGCTAAAACCTCGATCTAAGCCTTAAGGTTGGTATTTAGGCTAAGAATCTACATTATTTGCAAATATTGCTTTCATCGCTCAAAGCGAGGCGGGGTAGATTTTTTTGGACGACATTATTTGGATAGGTACCTCTGTGATTTAGCTTTGTAGAACAGAAAGATCTAAGAATGTCATATCCCGGGTGTGTCCTTTAGTCTGCTGACTTTCTTCTGTTTTGCATTTGGAAGCATTTGCAATCGTGTGGAGACAGCGAAATATAAACATAAGCATAGAGCGACAGATTCGTGGACCACTTACAAACATCTACAACTATACAGACATAAAGAACAGAGCACGTAGATCAACATGGTGAAATCTGTTTAACCCGCGCGGCGTAGGGGGTCTCCAGCAGAACGCGCGGCATAGGGGGTAAATTTACCCCCCTTCGTATCTTCCGAACCAATAACCGCAGCGAGACGCACAAGGTGGCGATCGAAAGCTCTCAGTGAAACAAATCAAATGCGTACCCGAAATTTGTCATGTTAGGTCAAATGTCAGGTCACAGTCAGTTCATATGTGAAAATCGAGTTATTTGAGTTAATGATTCATACTTTCAATTCAAACCTTTGATTAAGACCATCATTGCACATCAAGTTTTCAAATGTGTAATGCATCTCCTGCATTAAGTAAAAGTGAAATTGTAGGCAAAGGTCAAGGTCAAGATCAGGTCATAAAAGGTCACTGTTACCAAAAGATCAACGAAAGTCTTGTGACACATGTTTTAGGGGTCATTTTAAACGTATAATTCGATAGCAGCAGCCATTTTTACAACTTGACCTCATAAAAGGCCAAGTTCAGGTCATTTAAGGTGAAAACTGGAAACTGACTAATATGAATAAACAAGGCATGTTTCTAGACCAGTTCTGTCTCATAAATATAGCAATGACATTTATATATCTGCATAAAGTCAAAAAAAATGCGTCCTTAGCAACTTATGCTTGAGGAACAATCAGCAGGGGCGTGGAAAGTACTTTCAAGTTGGGGGGGCGAACTTTTTGGCGGACCTGAGGTAGCAAAAATGATAGCTAAAAGCGATTATCGCGTGGTCGACACCCGTTACAACATCGGCCCAAAGGATTTATCGCCAATATATCGGCCACCGTTCACCGATATATCGGAAATCTAATCCCCGATATACTCGCCACCCGTTCTGGATGCGTCCATTCCCCCGGCGAGCTTGATCCGGAAATTGTGACCACTTTTCCCTTTTCGACCCCTGGCCGACTCTGTCTCTGCTGAACGTCAGGGGAGCAGAGTCCACAATCATACATATATAATGACGCGTTTTCTTCACCCTCGCTCTACGGAGCCTTTTTCACCTTCGCCCTACGTGGGGGGGGCTGAAGCCCCCTGCAACTTCAAACCAAGCACGATAGAGCACAGCAGAAAAAAGCATGTTTGCCTGTCATGTGAGAAATCCGATGGTATAATCATGTTTTGGTTTCAGTGTCAAGCGGGTGACCTTCCAGTCAAGTGAATGACCCAAAATCGGCCACATCCAAAAATAGCGATTCTTCTCAGGCCGTCGTAATTATTAAAGTGATGAAAATAAAATGACTTGGTTAGCTTCAAGTTGTTGGTCGTTGAATTAGCTATCTGTCCATATATCGATTTTTTGTATGGGTTTAGTTAATAACCTCTTAGGGAACGGAATCGTCACATCGATGATAATTGCTTAATGGCGATTAGCATCAGCAACCTCGACTCGATACGTCCAGAATAGCGACCAGAAAACCTCAAAATTGCGCAATATGATAAATTGCAAATAAAAGGGCAGTTGTTCTTAGACAGTTTTGGCTCTGATTTACAGAACGGTATTTATTTGTTCGTAATCTGTCAAAAAATAAGCAAAAGTGGAATTCAAAATGACGTCATAATTTTTTACACTTAGGAACCCATCACTCAGTCAAAAATAGAGACATTGTTTTAAAATTTGATATGGGTATTGCTTATGATCAGTTCTGTCACATATGTTCCGGTTTTTCAAATATCTTTGAAAATTTTGATTTTGTGGGGATTAAAGAAATGGAGAGCTAAAAACCCAAAAGTTTGAAAATCCGAAATAGCCATATTGAAGCAAATATCGTTTTACGTCTGGTTAAAATTTTTGTTTGTATTTTGCTGCAAAACTCTAACGATACGATAAATATTTGAAAAATCATAGATTTTTCAAATATTTATCGTATTTTTGCGAACATGACGTTATCAAAGCTTCATTATCTCCGAAACTACTTGGTTAATTTCAACGAAATTTCGAAAGGATATGTAAAATTGTTGTTAACTCAGATACTGAAAGTTTCAAAAAGCTGCGCACCATGTGTAAAAAGTTATTCAATAAAAACCTCTGGGGGAGGGGCTGTCAGCCCCCTCCGTAGGGCGAGGGTTAAAAAAACACCGGGACCTACCCCCATGCAGAGGTGGAACTTTGTATCTCTTGGGGAGGGCCCGCGAGCCCCCCTCAATTATTTCAAATTTTAGCATTAGGCCTATGGCGTTGCATGGTAAGAACTAAGTTAAACCTGTCAAATTAACATTAGAACCCCTCTCCGAGCGATTTCATAAAGTTTCACTTGTGCCCCCATGCCAAAAAGACTGAATGTTATTTACTCTGTGGCGCCTATATAGTAATATTTCATAATAGTAAGCATTCTTACCTCCAAAAAGCTTACCACATTTGACAGAGTATTTTATCTACCGTGATTGTGACCAACAATAGCTTTTATCACATACGACAAAGAAACATATCTTAATACACCAGAGGTGTGCGCTGTTTATTTAGCAGTGTTTCCGTTACGTGGTAAAATGTGCGGTGCTACTGCTTTGATGAAAGATGCAAAACCAGCAGTGGGGCTCGTGGCCTCAAGGTAACCTGAGGCCCAGAGGGCCAGAACCGATAATTAATGGAAACGGGAAATATTGTTACGGTGATGGCTTCATAGGGAACCTACCATTCGGACGTCGTCGGTCAGTTTTTTTTTCCATCGCTTCTTCGATCTTTGCCAAAGGACTTCCGCTTTCAGATCAGAACATAACCCCATATAAATCATCGGTCTTCAGTCATTGTTCAAAAGTCAGTGGGAATACATCAGCTCCAGTATCACCACAGTCACAGTTCACACTTCACAGACCGCAGTTATCACTACACGGCGTCACACTCACAGAGCAAGCCGCGACATGCACGATACGCTGCAACGAGACGAGATTGGATCCACTCTGATTGGATCACCCGCCACGGTTTGTAATTGCATTCGAAAATGAACCATCTGAACATTGCATATCGCGCATGCGCGTGCCTTCTGAAGCTGGAGCTGCCGGGCCTCAGTCAGGCGAGAGCCGCAAGATTTGCTTCAAAATTGTCGCCCACCCATGACCATTAGATGCCAAAACAAAGTACGTAATAGGTATCTACAAGTATAAAACATCTTGATTACACATGGTGATGTCTAGCCAGACATTGAATCGGAGCGTGATGCTCCAGTGTTTAAAACAATCGTTATAAGACAATCAGTTAAGACAGTCGTAACACTGCTGCCGCCNTGCGCCCGCCTCCCGAGGCTGGAGCTGCCGGGCCTCAGTCAGGCGAGAGCCGCAGCATTTGCTTCAAAATTCTTGCCCACCCATGACCAAGACCATTAGATGCCAAAACAAAGTGCGTAATAGGTATCTACAAATATAAATCATCTTGAATATACATCGTGATGTCTAGCTACCTTGAATCGTAGCGTGACGCTCCAGTGTTTAAAACAATCGTCATAAGACAGTCGTAACACGTTGCCGCTGTCGGGTTGCAAAATTTCCTGCTCTTCCCTCCCATCCCACCGCCGCGCCGGTCTGCCGCCGGCGGCGCTCGCTGGCTAAAAGAAAGATGATTTTAAAACATCATTCTATGATCGATTTATGTTGAAATTCAAACAAATATGTGTTTAAATCAATAGATCAGTATGTCCCCTTATTCCTTAACTTTTAATTTGCGTCGCTGCGACTCTTATGCGCTGAATAATCGCTTAGAGGCCCAACAGTTTCGGGCCTCAGACGACTTCCATTGCCAGCCACAGACGCGGCATCGTCGGTTGCACGGCGTTTGCTCGGCTGGTGCTCAGTAGAGCTGTCAAGTAAGCGGATGGGAGTCGCCGAGCGCGCCGTGCCGGCCGGGCCTTCAGGAGTCAGTAGCCTGGCTCATGTTTCGAAACTACGGTTATTATTTAAAACAGACCGGTCACTGGTGGGCGGAGCGGCTCGAAAATTGTGTTGGTACCTACTTATTAGTTAATGTAAATAATATACATGTAACATGATGTGAGTGATAAATAAATGAGAAAAACACATTATTTTGCTATTTAAAAGTATATTATCCGCGTTTTTTTCGCAAAAATGACTGGTGAGGCCTGGCCTCAGTTGCCTCCTATGACGAGCCGCCACTGCCGGGCCAGTCCCTCCCCCTCCCGTTGGTGGCGACGCTACTGGATGATTCAGGTGATTTGGCGCCCGCTATTTGCATATGGGATAGTGGTCCGATGGAGGTTTCAAGTTATCTTAAATCGACTAACAGATGAGTTGAAACCAGTGGGTCAGACGAATCGTTCCCATACCCTGGCGCGGATATAGGGGGCGCTAGGAGCCCCCTCCCCCTGAGGCGGGTCGCGCCCATGGCGCGCCCGGGCGCACCGTCCGGAGGGCGCAACTTTTCGCATGTGGTGCCCCCCCTCCTTACCGAAATCCTGGATCGGCACCTGAAACCAATCGTTAAAAGGACGTACAACTTTCGCCACAAAATTATGCCAATGACCTGACATCGGGTGATAAGATGGGGGCTCAGGGCTGCCAACCAGTGGCGTATTTAAAAATCCGCCAACGGGGGTTCAAGCCCTCAAGGGGCGCCAAACCCACACATGAGGGCGCCGTCAGCGAAAGATGTTGTTGAGTGGGGGGGGGAGGGTAGGCTCCGAAAAATGTCCGAGGGCGCCCTCCCGGTTATCACATACCTTCAATGACGCCCTCCGATGCACCTCTGAGGGCGCCATCCCACATAGCTCCAAAGGTAACCTCCGATGCAACTTTAATCTCACCCTCCATCACGCCTCCAAAAGCGCCCTCCAATACACCTATAATGGCGCCCTCCAAAATATCTCCAAAGGCGCCCTACGATAGATCTCTGAGGGCGCCCTCCCAAATAGCTCCAGGGGCACCCTCTGTGAGACCAGAGGCGCCCCCGCCTTACATTAAGTGAATGACGCCTTTGAAGAAGGGAGGGCGCCCTTGGGTCTCGGAGATATGTATCATTTTTTTTAACTTTGTGATAGGTCGCCCTTAGAGGTGATTCGTATCGGTGGGCGCCTTTAGAGGTATGTGGGAGGGCGTCTTCAGAAGTGTATCGGAGGGCGCTTTCATACGCCTTCTCGTATATGTATTAGAGGACAGCTCCGAAAGTGTATTCGAGGACGCCTTTGAAGGTATGTGGGAGGGCGCCATCGGAGACGTATCGGAGGGTGCCTTTGAAGCCTGCAGAGTGTAGATATTTGGGAGTCCGTTTTCAAAGGTGCATGGGGGCGTTTTTGGACGTATGTAGGAGGGCACCTTCTTATTTGTATCGGATAGCACCTTGGGATGTATATGGGAGGGCGCCTTTGGAGGTATGCTTGAGGGCGCCTTCAGAAGTTTTTCAAAGGGTGCCTTTAAAGGCATGTGTGAAAGTGTTTTTAGATGTGTTTTGGGGTCGCCTTTGGAGCTATGTGGGAGAGCGCCTTCAGACGTGTATTGGAGGGCGCCTCTGAAAGTATTTGGGAGGGCGCTTTGAAGCTATGTGGGAGGGAGCCTTCAGGTGTATCGGAGCGCGCCTCATATTTATCGAAGGGCGCCGAAGGCGCCCTTCGCTGAATGTGAGGCGCATTTATGAAACAAATGCGCCTTCGGCGCCTTTGGTCCATGAGGGCGCCTTCGGTGCCTGGGGTGCATTCGGCGCCCAAGGGGGAGGCCATGGTGCGGTGATCCCCTAAATACGCCCCTGCTGCCCAGGGGCGCAGTCAAGATTTTGCGACGGGGGGACACACCGAAGTGGGCCCCTAACATTTGCTGATGGCCCTTCTAAAGAAACGTGAATTTGTTTAGTTTCACTCTCTGTTTCACTTTGCATTTATTTCGGTGCCCCTTTGTAATTCACATTGTTTTATTGAAGGGCTGCTTGTATTTTCTGAATTGTGCCACCGCATTTCAGGACCAATTAAATAATATAATGATATAATTTGAAATATTTTTTGCCAAATAACTAATTTATTGGAGACGCTGCGCATATCAGCACGCGGCTCCGACCGTTTGGCCGCTGTCAGTGCTCCGGGGAACGGCTGGCAGGCGCGCAACCAGGATTTTCGTAAGGGGGGGCACGACCTCAAGGGGGCCCCGTCGGGCCACGAGGGGCCCCACCACTGCGGACCAATAATGACCCCTGCCGGCCTGCACATATCAGGGGCGGTTCCAGGGGGCAAATACCGCCACCCCAGTTCCGAAACCCATTAATTTGCTCCCCCCCCAAAGAACAAATACAAAAAGCACAAAAAAGTTCGGACGTATGTACAGCCCTCCGCAGTTGCTAAGGTACACACTAAGGTCCGACTTCTTCTCCGCTAGCGTATGTTTGACGGCGAATTAAGGCACGAAGTATATGCATTTAAACCGCCATTACTGAGAGCTCAAACTGATATATTGACGCACTGCCTCACCCTGTGTATTTTTCTGCTTTTAAGCAAAAATCCGTTTTTAGCATTTTTGCGTGAAAAAACTTGTTTTTTTGCTTAAAACAGCCTATGAACAAGGTAAACCAATGGCGTCAATATACAAATTAAGCTCTCAGTAATGCATTGTTCAAATGCATATGGTCGTTCCCTTAATTCGCCGTAAAACATACGCTAGAGGAGAAGCCGGACTTGGTGTGTAGTGGTGTACCTAGCAACTGCAGGCCCTGTACCTACAGTTACAAACGGGCTGATGAACTACGCTCCTGCCCCAAGTCCCCTGCCCAGCCCTCCCCCCTCGCTTCCCCGCCCCCTCATCTCGCCCGCTGCATCCCCCCCCCCAACGATCAAACAGCTTTATCGCTGGTGCCTGACAGCCTGAAGTTGCCCCCACGCTCCACAACTTTTTTAATATAGCAAAGAAGGTCACAGGATATCTAGGGTCACCAGTTTTTGAAAGCGGCCTGATCAAATTGCGTTCCCAACCCAAATAGAATGGTGTCTATTAAAAGAAAATAGGTCCAGCAGTTCCGACTGACGGATCCAGCCGTCGTTCTTTTTTGGGGGACCGACTTTTTTTTGGCTAACAGGTCCCTCTTTTTTCTCCTCGGATTTGGGCCGGTCACCTTATTTTGATATTTGAGCTTAAAATATACTTTTTCGGGTAAAAACAAAACAAAAACGCGATACGCTCTAACATATATGCTACGAAAAACACACATATAAGTAGTAATAACATTTATCTAAAACTAACTCGCAGGGGCGTCGCCGAAAAATTGTGGGGGTCGGCTGAAATGAAGAAAAAGGCGTCTTGCCTCTTTAAATAAGGATTTTTATGTTATATGTAGGTGCTTAGTTATTAAGCGCAGCGAAGCGGCCGCGAAAATTTTATCGGGTTGCCTGATAAAAACCCAGAAATATAGGCGGTGGGCAGTAAAACATGTAATGGCATGGCCCATACCCTCCTTTTCCCCCCCGCCCCTGGTCCCTTTTTTTAGAGGACGTTAGCAAACTGCCATATCACTGTGACTAGCGTCACATTTTGAAATCAGCTATACCACTTGGAATATTTTTAGGCACAAGACCTAGAACTTAATCAATTGCCGCCGGCGGAGCGGCACGAAAATTTTTAGCGTTATGCCCTGGAATATGCATTCTCTGTCACATTGTGTATGGTGCGGACCTAAAAAATGTTATTTTGCGTTTAATAGTGTGGAAAGAAATGTTAAAGCGACCCATTGATATAAGAGAGAAGCAACATAGAACATAAATGCGCTGTTAAACGGTAAGATTTTACACCTGCATAACATATATTTTTTTGTTAATTGCACCGAGGAGCGACGTGCAAATTTGTTGTTTTATTTCCTGGACGCATGGCATTCTACTGTTAATTTATGATAATGACGCTGATATTTGTTTCCATTTTTGTATACATGGAACAGAGGCAAAGCTTTTAATACACTTATTACCCGATCGCTTTTTCCTTGTGAGGCTTGATCGTGGGGGGGGAACGAATCAGGCCACTTAATGCCTTGGGGGGCCATGACCCTAAATGCCCCTTCCCTGGATCCAACAGTGGCTGGTAACATGTAAATGGTTTGATAAGCAGCAAGAAGCCCAAGTACGACTTTTACGCGCATTATGGTTCTTCTGTATCTGGTGGAGGCTTAGGAGGAGATGGCTCGGGAGATGGGTCTTGGCTGGTCCCACTTTCAATTAGCTCTCGGTCCAGCAAGTTAGGCAGGCCACTGGAGAGGCTTCTTAGCGTGCCGATGTTTGTGTCTTTTGCGTTCGCGTCGCCTTTTCGGAGGCTCGCAGACTAGCTAACAAGTCCACCTAAACGTTTTTATGAAGGGAGTAGGCCCTGGGGCAAGCAATAACTGCCAAGGAAAGCCTCTGCCTTACACTAAATGGATTTATTTTTCCCATTTTCCAAATTTGTATAAGTGATAACAAAACTCATGTCATGCGCCGCGAAGCGGTGCGAAGTTTTCCCGTTTTTCACTGTAAGTAGTTGGATTTGGACTGCTGCAATTTTTTACGATAAATTATTGACGTTTTTTTTGGGGGGGGGAGAAAGACATGTTGCCCCCCCCTTCAAGGTTATTGGGAGGGGCCATGGCCTGGTTGGCCTCCCCCTGGATCCGCCAGTGGCCGTTCCTGAACAACCGGACAGAGAACCACCGGGTTGCCTCATAGGGGCCTAGGGGGTCGCATTTCGTAAGGAGGCACGTGCCTGTGCGCCCCCTTGTGTGTGCCTCTGGGCCCTGCAGATTGAAATATATGATAGCCGTTTTCACGATGGATTATTTTGCGCGAAATGTTTTAAATTGTTTTATTATTAGCCGTTTTTACGATGGACTAATTTGCGAGAAAANTGCGCTCCCAACCCAAATAGAATGGTGTCTTTTAAAAGAAAATAGGTCCAGCCGTTCCGACTGACGGATCCAGCCGTCGTTCTTTTTTGGGGGACCAACTTTTTTCGGCTAAAATGTCCCTCTTTTTCTCCTCGGATTTGGGCCGGTCACCTTATTTTGATATTTGAGCTTAAAATATACTTTTTCGGGGAAAAACGACAAAAACGCGATACGCACAGCCGGTAACATAATATGTACGAAAAACACACATAAAGTAGTAATACGTTTATCTAAAACTAACATCGCGGGGCGTCGCCGAAATTGTGGGGGTCAGGCTGAAATGAAGAACAAAAGACGTCTTTGCCTCCATTTAAATAAGGATTTTATGTTATAAGTGGAGTGCTTAAGTATAAGCACCGCGAGCGGCGCGAAAATTTTACGGTTTTCCTGAATAAAACCCAGACAATATAGGCGGGTGGGGCCAGTATAACATGTATGGCCATGGCCATACCCACTTTTAGGAGCAAAGTTAGCAAACTGCCATATCAACTGTGGAACTAGCGTCAACAATTTTGAATCAGTTATATCAACTTGGAATATTTTGTAGGCACAAGACCTAGAACTTAAATCAATTGCGCCGCGGAGCGGCGCGAAAATTTTCGCCTTATGCCCTGGATATGCATTCTAATCAATGTGTCACATTGTGTAAGGTGCGGACCTAAAAAAAAAAAAGCGTTTAATAGTGCGGAAAGAAATCTTAAAGCGAACTGCTTTGCCCATTGATATAAGAGAGAAGCAACATAGAACATAAATGCGCGTGAAAACGGTAAGTTTAAAACCTGCCAAACTAATATATTTTTTGTTGATTGCAACGACGGAGCAACGGTGCAAATTTGTTGTTTTCCATTGGACCAAGTGACACTATACTGTTATTTATGAATAAATACCTGTTATTTTGTTTCTATAAATTTTGTATACATGGAACAGAGGCATAAAGCCTTTTTAATACATTATTACCAGATACGCTTTTCCTTTGTGAGGCTTGATCGTTGGGGGAACAACACAGACCACTTAATGCATGGGGGGGCACTGGCCCTAAATGCCCCTTCCCTGGAATCCAACAGTGCTGGTAACATTGTTAATGGTTTGAACAGCAGCAAGAGGCCATAGATTTTACGCGCTTAATGGTTCTTCTGTATCTGGGGAGCTTAGGAGGAGAATGGCTTCGGGGAGATGGCCTTGGCCTGGTCCCCAGCTTTCAAATTAGCTCTCGGTCCAGCAAAGTTGGAGGCAACCACTGGAGCACAATTCCGCATGCCGATTTTGTGTCTTGCGTTCGCGTCCCACTTTTCGGAGCTCGGCCGAACTAGCTAACATGTCCACCTAAACGTTTTTATGAAGGGAGTAGGCCCTGGGGCAAGCAATAACTGCCAATGAAAGCCTCTGCTTGACACTAAATTGATTTATTTTTCCCATTTTCCAAATTTGCATAAGCAATAACAAAACTCATGTCATGCGCCGCGAAGCGGCGCGAAGTTTTCCAGTTTTTCACTGTTAATAGTTGGATTTTGACTGCTGCAATTTTCTACGATAAATTGTTTACGTTTGGGGGGGCAAAAGACCTGTTGCCCCCCCCCCCTTCGAGGCTATTGGGAGGGGCCATGGCCTGGTTGGCCTCCCCTGGATCCGCCAGTGGGCGTTCCTGAACAACCGGACAGAGAACCCACCGGGCTTGCCTCATAGGGGCCTAGGGGGTCGCATTTCGGTAAGGAGACACGTGCCTGTGCGCCCCCTTGTGTGTGCCTCTGGGCCCTGCAGATTGAAATATATGATACCTTTTCAACGATGGATTTATTTGCGCGGAAATGTTTAAATTGTTTTATTATTAGCCGTTTTAACGATGGAACTATTGCAAGAAAAAAATGTTTTTAACCCTCGCCCTAAGCGGGACCGTAGGCGAGGGTTAAAACATTTTTCGCAAATTAGTCCATCCGTGAAAACGACTACTACATAAACATTTTTAAACCATGTAAATGATTAAACATTTCGCGCAAAATAATCCATCGTGATAACGGGCAGGTCTGGCAGGTCGGATGGGCTCCTGGAAAGATCGAGAGGGGCCCCTGGGCAGGTAGATTGGGCCCTCGAAATCGTCGGGTAGGGTGACAAAGCAGCCAGAGCAGTATCCTTACAAGAATCTTAAGGGCCCTGGACAGCCTAAGGGGCCTGAGGGCCGCCTGGGAAAAATCAAAGGAGCCTTATGTAAGAAATCAGAGAAGCCCTTGACCAGACCTAAAAGGTCCCTGGCGGTCAAAAGGCCCCTGAACAATGCCTAATTGCCTTAGTCAGCACCGGAAGCCCAGTGGAATCCATTGGGCCTTTCAACGTTCGGGAGGGGGCCCTTGAAATGCTAGAGAGGGGCCTTTTAGGCACCTGCAGCCCGGCGAAATCTGTTCTATACTGCCTTGCTCAAGAGGGCCCACGACCACTTTCAAAAGGGGCCCCTCGGGCCACCTCAGAGGGCCCTCATGGGGCCAGCAACAGAAGGGCCCCCATGGCCCGCCCTCAAGAGGGGCCCCACGGGCCACCTCAAAGGGCCCCCCGGGGCCGCCTCAAGAGGGGCCCACGGGGCCAGCCTCAGAGGGGGTCCCACGGGTACTCCCTCAGAGGGGGCCCCATCGGGGCCAGCTCTGACAAGGGGCCCCAATGTTCGTATGGGGGGGCACGGCCCGTTGCCCCCCCCCTTGGTTGCCCTTTGCCCACCCACCATACGCTTTTTTTTGCTCTTTCGGAATAGGCTTTTTTAGAATCGGTGACATATTTGCCACTGATGATTATGCTTAACCTACTAGCCTAACATAACCCGAAACATAACATAACATAGCATAACCCGTGGCTGCTGCAGAGATTGCGAGCTCTATTGACCTTTTCAGAGGTCAACGGAGGTCCCTGACCTCCTATGGCCTCAGATGTCTTTTTTCGTCTTCTGTCCGTTTTTAATGCAGTTTTTGACGCTGATTTCAATTCTGGAATTCATTTTACATGATTATGTGGGCCCCTGGGGTCATGCATTGCCAACAGTCAACCGAGGTCACTAACCTCAGATGACCTGACATGACCTTTTTAATTTGGCAGTTTGGAGTTCATTTTGTGATCTGATTTCAAATTTGGTGTCTGTGTAGCATTTTAAGACGTTCCTATGCCATTTTAGCACCATTAGTTTTCATTTTAACACATTACAAATTTGATGACATTTTGGCTTTGAAATTACCTCAGCGGTCACCTAATGACCCAGGACCTTAAACTCAGATGACAATGGCTTTCTCTCGTCACGAGCAAAACGCTCGTTTTTTAATCGAAGTTATGGCTCAATTAGGGGCCAAACACCAGGGGGCGTACCAACCCCATTCCCCTACACGGTCACGCAGTGATCTTCCCCTACATGGGCGAGGGTTAAACAAAGAAAAACACAAACGATGTGGGGTTAAAGTGGCATTTAATTTGACCTAATCATAAGTTATGTTCCATATCATTTGAAACGAATTCAGCAAAAACTACAGTCAGCTTTCTTGGGGGACGTCCCCATCTGTTTTTTTAACTGGGGGAACGCGTCCCCCCGTCCTTCCCGCCTCCGACGCCCATGACTGCAATTACATGAATAATTTATCGTCGTCTATCACATCAAATCATTTGCTCAAATCCAGCAGGCAAAGGAAGGACAGCTCCCCACGGTCGTTAGCAGAGAGAATATTATCGGCTTGTACCCCGGTCGCGCACTGAGATGGGGAAGAGGCGCTTCAACTGTCGCGGTCCCACACTAAACATTTCGTTGCCCCAGATCTGCTGGCGTCTCCTGTGCCACTGTTCTCTCGCCGCCTAAGGCGACGCCTGTTGACTCGGTCTGCCGCGTCCGGCTAAGTCCCATTAGCTGCTTCCCAGGCCCGTGTGATGTTGTTCATTTTGACTGTATGTATGCGTGAGTGACTGTACGCACTTTCACCTGACCATTCAGCCTTCTTATATCTTCTGACGAGAGTTGGTAACAGTCACGCGCTTGTTTTGGATCACATTAATAAACGCCTGATTCTGTCTTTGATTCTAAAAGACTTTTATCAAATTTAACTCTGCTTAAAACAAATCGTAAGTAAATTTGCCCATTCCGACCTGAAACGGGCCAAATCTGACTTCTAAAGGGCCCACTTTGACCTCAAGAGTGCCCATTCTGGCTTGAAGTTGGTCAATTCTGCTTTTCAGTGGCCCATTTTGACATGCTAAAGGCATATTTTGCATAAGAAGGGTTCATTCTGGAGTAAATTTGTCTTCAAGGTCAAAAGAACCCACAAAGGCTTAACCCTCGCCAGTGAAAGGAGGGTTGTTGCAACCCCCCTCGGTTTTTTTCCGGAATAACTTGCATAGTTATCATTCGATCGCAATGAAACTTTCAGTACCCTATTATGCAATGATTTGACACATACCCTTAAAATGACGAACTTCTAACCCTTATGACCCATGTGCTTTGAACTGTTTCTCAAGGTCATGTTTGGCAAAACTGGCGTCTCGTAGTATTGAACCTGGAGACATGTGCATTTTCTTAGTGTTTGGTGTTCAGGAGCATATGCACAGGTGTTTCTAGGTGACAGTTGTAGCTTCTGCAGAGATTGCGTGCGATCTCAAATAAACTTTTCAGACGACAACCGAGGTCACTGACCTCCAATGACCTCAGATGTCTTGTTTGTATTCTGTCCGTTTCTAGAGCAGTTTGTGACGCTGATTTAAAATATGAGATCCATTTTACATAACTATATGTTTCACTGGGGTCATACACTTTCAAAGTTTTACTGAGGTCAATGACCTCAGACGGTCTTCCGTGACTTTTTGTTTAATTGTGCAGTTTTTAGGTCATTTTGTGGCGATGATTTTACCTTTGACGTATATTTAACATTTAAGATGTTTCCTTACGGTTTTAGCTCGAGAAGTATTCATTCTCTTACACATTTCCGATTTGAGGACATTTAGGTCTTTGAAATGACCTTAGAGGAAACCTAATGACCCAGGACCTTAAAAATAGATGTCATTGGCTTTCCATCGTCACAAGAAATACGCTCGCTTTTTAATTAAAGCTCTAGTTCCATTAGGAGTCAAGCGCCCAGGGAATGATGGTCGTAACCATGGGCTCCGCCACCGGGGGGGGGGGACGGGGGACATGTCCCCACCCCCAACATTTTCGGATTCTAGCATTAGGCATATGGGCGTTGCATGGAAAGAATGGACCTCAGAATGCCACCGTCCCCCTCCCCCCAACTTTCGGAAGGTACCGTCGCTCCTGGTCGTACCAACCAGTCCCCCTTTACACGATCACGCAGTGATCTTGCCTTACACGGGCGAGGATTAAAGGAGCCCACTTAGTAAATCAGGAAGACCACCAAGGCCTGAGGAAGCCCAGTTTGGTAGTTTGGCTGGTACTTGAAACAATCCTTAACCGTGCACTGCAGGGGTTTCGCGCGCGACACGAACTGCAGCGGGGGGTTGATTTTCGCCCCCGTGAGATCTCCAAAACTACGCAATCGTAGCGCAAGGGAGACGGCATTTAGATAGCTCTAGGCAAGCTTATCGAAGTATTTAGTGTTTTCCTTGGTCAGGTCACAATTGAAAGGTCCACAGTGGTCACCAAAGGTCGATTTTCCCGGTTTTAGGATCTTTTAGGATCTTTTCCAGAAACCGCCCGAAATCTCGGAAACTATGATAGCTAGGAGCAACGATTGAAGAGACATCGATAGCCATTGGAAATTTTAAATCGCATATATGTCTCGAAAATTGATCTCAGATCAATAGTTTAGGCTCCAGAGGTCATGAAAGGTCAAACATACTGTTTTTTAGCAAAACAGTTTTTTCGTGAATAGCATGTACCTAAGAAGATAGGGTACATTTTTGACGGCTATCGTGTTTTGTCTCATTGATGCGCTTGGAAACATATATACGGTGACTGGTAGAGTCAACTTCAAAAATTTGACCTCAGGTCAGGTCATTTGGTGACAGGTAGGTCATGTTTGGCGTTGGGGCACAGCGCTAGAGGAGACGAACACATTGGTGTCAACTAATCGTCTTCTATTTTTTCTATCAAGAGGTTTATTAGCATATCTTGGCTGATGACCTCAGATTGACCTCAGATGACCTTGTAGAGATCAACTGAGCACAATTGCACTTGATCATTTTAGTATGAGCTAAAATAGAATGATTCTGAATATTAATTTGGCTGATCCATACATATTTTATGAAGTGGGAAGCATTTGTTTATTTTCCTAATTCACTATAATGGGAGGTCAGGAAATTTGACCTGACCTTTGGTCACCGATAGCGAAAAATCCGAGACATACGATTGGTAGGTAACTGATATCTTTATGAAATCCTTGCAGTTTTCAAAACTTTCGAAAAAGACTGTGTTTGGACGAAACGAAACATTTTTTGAAGTGAGGTTAATTTGACAGTGGATTGTGCTGCCTGAGATGACTTGAAGTCCAAAACTTTTTTAAAGTGTGCGGTAATTTGATGCCCAACAGTGTGTAACGAATTTGGGCGGCGTGCGCGCCGCCGTTTTTCCGCTACCTTCCTGAAAAACCTGAGGGGGGGCGGAAATCAACCCCTGTCAGTGCGCGGGTTAATGGTGTACGCCACTGGATGCGTGTCTTAAAAAGACATTTATTATCACAGTCTGGGTTGAAACAATGACTTTACTGAAATAAACAGCTTTCTTCATAATCTTCTTCATAAGATGACAATGAACTTGTGTATTATCCCCAGAGCAAAATATCGCTCCAGTAAAAGTCATTTGTTTGCTAGAAGCTCATATATTGGAGTTAAACCGATTACATCCAACCAAGTAAGACGAATCATTTAACATTGTAGAGAGGCATATCAGCGAAGTCGACACGTTGTTTCTGCTTCATGATTTGCCATAAAATACAGTGCGACACATTACTGGTAGCTGGGCTGTCAGTCAGGTAGATGGGCTTTTAGAAAATCTCAGCCCGCTGATACTGAGGCTGGACGGGGGCGGCCTGGTAGCTGCGGGCGGGGGCGGCCTGGTAGCTGACGGCGGGGACGGCCTGGTAGCTGGCCTGGGTCGCCGACACCTCCGGGGTCGGGTACTCGGTAGGCACGGGCGTCGGCATATTGGGCAGCTGCGGCTGGAACCGTTTAGAGTGCCACTGTACTTGCGGTGTGGTGCGTCGTCAACGACGTAGCTGTATGGCCCTGGAACGGCGTAGCTCGACTCATCCGTAGCCGCCCATGGGCTTGCCAGACTCGGAGGCGGCGATGCCGTTCTCAGTCTCGAAGCTGAGGAAATATAGATGGTTAGCGACAATAAAGACGGCAATGGTTGCGTTAATGTAAAAGTTTATCCTAATGCAATGATCATATTGATTTTCATGAATGTCACCAAAGATGATAAACGTCGCTAAACGCTAATTGTCGTGTGCATAGCAATTGAATTAAACGAAAACATGACGTATAATTCAAACTGCCTCTTTGATAATTGTGAAGTACCTATATTCTAGCTATGTCCAACGTAGATATCCTCTCACCTGTAGACGTAGGACTGATCGTCGCGGAGATCAAACTGCTGTGACAGGATCTGGGGAACCTTCTGTCCGTACTGCAGGGTAACAGGGGCAGAGTAGGACGGCGGGGCCGGGGCAGAGTAGGAGGGGACGACCGGCAGCTTATCCGCGCCAGCCAAGGCCAGAACAGCAGCAACGATGAATCTGAAAACAAACAAATGCGCTAGTTAAGATTTATAATTTTTAACATTGTCGCTGGCCATTTATTTTTCCTTCTTTTTGTATCAGGAAAGAGCTATTACAATATGTACTTATCCTCTTGCCGAAGAGCCGGTAACAAAATGTATAGTTTTTCAACACCAATAACCACTTAATATTTTGAAAATGCTTTGGCCGCTCCGCCAAGTTATAAGAACGTACTTTTTAATCAGCTCTCACCATACTTAAAAAGCGTTAAATCACTCACCCCGAGCTTTCATTTTTGGGAGGATGTGAGGGTGGTTGCGTGTTCTGCGACTGCAAAGAGTCGAATGATGTCTCTTCACCGGTCAGTCGGGCTTTATATAGTGGTCCGACTGGGTCAGTCGGTATTTGGCGAGCCTCGGCCCATCTGCCCACTAGTCATTGTATCAGTTTTACAAGGAAGGTCACACTTTTTCCGACTGTGAAATGACATTTTGTAATCCCACATGAATGTTCATCACATACCCCATTTCGCCAAAATGTGAGGCGTCTTATTGTCCACAGGGGTGGTCGCTGGCCTGGTCTGGGGGGGGGGGCAACTTGGCAGAGAAGTCCCTGGTTGGTCTGATACGACCCTCATTCGATGCAAAAGGCCCTACGCTGGTTCCCATTATCGCTTACAGAGGCCCTTTGGCCTTCAGAGGCCCCAGTCTGACCCTAATGAGATTGCCGACTTCACTACGGTCATTCTCGCTTTCAAAAGGCCCACTCTCGGGCACGAAGACATGAGTTCGTCGAGCTTGGGGGAGGCGCCTCGAAAGGGACCCGTTCCCGAGTGTTGAAAGGGCCCCCTTTCCAAGCTTTGAAAGGTTCCCCTTTCCGAGCGTTGAAAGGGTCCCCTTCCCATGCATTGAAAGTCCCCCTTCCCAAACGTGGAAGGGCCAGATGAAAAGACACATTGCATGGATGGATAATGCTGTATGACAGGTATGGTATGGGCCATACCAACTGTTAAGAGCTGGATTAGCAATCTGAAATATCAACTTTGGAACCAGCGACAGCAATTTGAAATCAGCTACACCAACTTCCCCCCCCCCCAACAAAAAATGCTCACAAGCTAGAACTCCCCTGTGCGAGCTTCTATAAGTGCTTCCTAGTGAACTTGTCGTGGTACGGTACTTCGTCGCTTTTTAGTGATAGTGCGTTCGACTATAGTTGGAACACAGGAGAGGAGTGTATGCTACCGACGAAATTATCCGAACGATCTGGGCCCGGTATTGCCTCACGGATGACTTTGCCAAAGGGCTGGTCAGCAGGAGACTGTTCCCACGACGACACCTGTTCCCATATATTTACCGGTGACAGCTTACGTGCCCGCACGGCGGCTAGCTACCGCACCTCGGGTGGGCGCGAACCACCGTTATTATCGTTAGGGGAAACGTTATTGTACTGTGTTTGACGCTGTCGTGTAGTAGAGTGGTCAGGTCCGCAGCATCTCAGTTGTGTGCGCTCGGCAACAGATCGGTGCTTGTTATATGTCGTTAAATATCAATTTTTTTCCCAACAAAAACCCCCCAAATCTCGGTCAGCAAATTTTTTTGTATTGTATTTTTCATGTATGCTGGTGGTAATTTGTCGTGGCTGACCCGGCCCGGCAGCTCGGCGGCCAGTGGCTCCGCCGGTGTACGTCACGAGCTGTGCGTGCGCCGGTGTTACGTGACGATAGCTGCCTCGTGCAGTAACCTAATTGCGGCTGGAACGCCGCCGGGACTGTGGAATTGACAGCGCTCTGTGGGTGTGCCTGTGATCTATATCAACTTCCCATATATAACTACGTTTTTCATTCTGCACTTCTAGACTACAATAAACTCTACAAAATCTCCACTACTTAACACCACGAATCTGACCTCTTCAGCTACGAAAAATGTCGCAGGCCTCAGAACCAGGGGAAACTGCAGAACGTCGGCGACAGTCGTGTTTTAGCTCAGGTCAATATTGAGGTCAGCAGAGATTACTACATGCACATTTCGTTAACCCTATTCTTTGCGGGCGCCTAGAATTACGTTAACATGCGGGAGGCAGATTCTGCCCCCTCCCTAGAGATCTCGAGAACAACATGGTCGATTTTGATGGGACAGATGCCATTCGATGCGCCGTCATTTTTTTCATTTTTTTCTGTTAAATTATAAAGAAATGGATGTTTTTTTTTAGATCAGTGCAGCAATGTGGTTTGACCGATTTTTTATGCAAAATTGCTCATGAGATTCCAGTGCACTGAGCTTTAACATATCAACAAAAGGCAAAATACCAAAAACAAAAAATATACGTAATTAACAGATGTAAAACTTGCGGATTTTCTGATAAATATACGTTTAACGCTGCTCAATATTGTTTGGGACGATAT